>PVLA01005368.1:0-148507 GCA_004027455.1 Hydrochoerus hydrochaeris
ACTGATTGGATTGGCACCACCTTCATCCCAGTAGACTGGATACAATGTAAAGGACAAAAAGTGGCTTGTCTTTCTCTCTCTCTCTTGCTGCTTTTGCTGTCTTGTATGTTTTTCCTCTAGGATGTCCCTCTACCAAATCACCCTGCCTAGAACCCAGCCAATTATAGACTGAAACCTCTACCAACTGTGAGCTAAATTAATCTATCTCCCTTTAACTTTGGATGTTAGGTATTTTGTCTGTAGAACAAGAGAAAAGTAACTAAGACATAACAAGGAAACAAGACTATCACCAGTTCTGTGTAACACTGTACTCAGAACAGCTAGATCAATTAGGCAAAAATCAAAAGAGATGTGTATAGGAAAGGAAGAAGTCAAATTATCATTATTTTCAGGTGACATGATCCTTTACATAAAATACCCAACCCTACTTAAAGATTCTTAGAATTAATAAGCAAATTCATTAATGTACCAATATACAAAACCAACATGAGAAAAAAATAGAATTCTTGTACAATAATGAACCAACTGAAAAAGAAATTAAGAAAAAAAATAGCATTCACAATAGCACCAAAAAAATGTAAATACTTAGGAATTAACCTAACAAAGGAAATGAAAGTTCTCTATAAAGAAAACTATAGCGCTCTGAAGAAAGAAATCGAAAACAACATCATAAACAGGAAAGATAGCCCCTGTTCCTTGTTAGGCAGAACCAATGAAGTCAAAATTGCCATCCTTCCAAAACTAATGTACAGATTTAATGCAACTGCAATAAAAATTCCAACAGTATCATTCACAGAACTCAGAAAGCAACCCTAAAATTCATATGGAAACACAAGAAACCCAAAATTGCAAAAACAATCCTGAGAGGGAGAAAAAAAGTTAAGTGGGGGCAGGGTCACAATACCAGACTTGAAGTTTTACAATGCTACTGTGATAAACATAGCAAGATACTGGCATAAAAGAAGACATGAGGACCAGTGGATTGAAATAAAGGATGCAGAAATGAACCAAGCACATTCAACTGTTTGATTTTTGACAAAGGGACCAGAAACATATAGTGGAGGAAAAATAGACTCTTTAATGAATGATGGTGAGAAAACTACGTGTCCACATGCAGAAGATTGAATTTAGACCCACATCTTTCACCATGTTTTAAACTAAAATCAAAATGTATCAAAGAACTAAATGTTAAACCAGAAACACAGCCTACTGGAAGACAAAACAGGTAAAACTCTTAAAGCCATAGACATAGGCAAGGACTGTCTGAACAGAAGCCTGGTTGCACAGGCAACAGAAAAGATAATCAACAAATGAGATCAGATTGAATTAAAAAGCACAGCAAAAGAACCAATAGACTGAGAAACAACCTACAGATTGAGAAAACATTTTTTGACCAAGAATTAATATCTAGATATTATAAAGAACTAAGAAAAAATTAGACCATCTAAAATAAAAGGCCAATTGTAAAGTGGCAACTGAAATGAATAGACACTTTACAATACAAATAGCCAATAAATACATGAAGAAATGTTCAGTATCACTGGACATTAGAAAAATGCAAAGTAAAACAACACTGCAATTCCACCTTACCCAGAAAGAATGACTATCACCAACAAATGAAATAATAACAAATTCTGGTGAGGCTATGGGGGAAAAGGAAACTTTCTGCAATATTGCTAGCAAACTATTATGATCAGTATGAAGATTCCTCAAAAAGCTGAAAACAGCAATTCCATTTGATTCAACTATTCTCCTCTAGGTCTCTTTGCAAAAGAATTAATGACATCATATTACAGTGATACATACATACCCATGTTTATAGCGGCATAATTCATAACATCTAAATCTTGGAAGCAGTATTTATATCAATAAATAGAATGAATGGATAAAGAAAATTGGTTTTTACATACAATGCAGTGTTACTCTGCCATCAGGAAAGATAAACAAGTCATTAGTATGAAAATGGATGCACTTTTGGCCATAATGCTAAGTGGAATAAATTTTAAGCTTAAGTACCACATGGTTTCTCTGATATGAGAAATACAAAGTATAAATAACAAGCAAAATAAAAGATAGATTATAGGTAGTCGAGAGGCAGATACTTCTAAAGGGTGCAAAGGATCAAGAGATGGAGGGAGGGGCAAGGAAGGAGAATGAAAGAGGATGAAAAAAGGAATTAACATGTTTTATGTATTTGTACCAACTCTACCCAAAGAAAGTAAGAATTATAAATTATAAACACATACAAAATTAAAGAGAGAAGGGAATCAAGAGAGACGAAAGTGGAGGGAGGGTAAGGAAAGAGAAAAATAAAAAGGAATTAAAATACATTATGTACCATTTCCCACAATGAATGTAAATATTACGTACTACAAACATGTACTAATGAAAAAATTCATCAAAAATTTCTGTTCTTTCAAAATTTTATATATTGGCCACAATTCTGGGCTTTTTGTTTTTTCCCAGTGTTAGTAGAAAATTTTCATCAGAAAATCTGGGATATATATATATATATATATATATATATATATATTCTTGCATACATGTATATGTGTGTGTATGTGTGTAACCACATGTATACAGTGAAGGTAAAGACAGTAGGAGTAGAATAGAGAAGAAAGCAAAATGATTGAACATTAGTGTTCTGATCATCTTTTGAAGTTTTCCTTTGCAAGGCTAATAAAACATTCAAACAAAAATTCCTGTGCTCCACTTATCAAACAGTGTTGATAATGTAAGGAAGCAGATGCCAGAGAGCCACCACTATTACAACAACTACAATCACCAAAACAAAAAACTTCCATTATGTTAAACAAATGGTGCCAGCTCACTTATTCTCTGTCTTGCTTCTTGGTACTTGAATACACTGTGTTAATTCATCTGAGAGAAACCTCTGCAGACAGCTTTACAATCAGATTAGAACTCTAGTGTTAGCTCTCAAGAGGTTTCCACTCATCCTAGCCACCATTTACGGCTAATTGAATCCTTCTTTCATTTTGTCCCCATGGTACTAGTGGGTGAGGCATGGGTCAGGGGACAGCAGTAGGCAGACGCTACAGCTTTAAGTGAAATCAGGTGTTACCCTCTCTGAACTGAGACCTGGAAAATATCAGTTAAGTAACAGTTATTGATAGCTGAACACTCAACCTTTCTTACTAGGCTTAGCTTTCTCTCTCCTTGCAAGAAATATTTAGGCTTTCCCTTTTCTTCTAACACTGCTCTATTTCCTTCATATTACTGAATAAGAATTTCTATTTCATAGATATTCATCTGACATTATTCTAAAAATTTTGAAAATAGGAAAGGTTTAATTAACGGAATCCACAAATGCCAATAAACAAACAAAAAACCCATCATCTAATGCTGTTGGTGACCTAGGCTTCCACCTGTGTAGGAAGTACAAAATATTTCACGGAGGAGTAGGGGAGAGATGACTGAATCTTGATTCTCTTCTTCATATGCAGAGAACTACAGGCAGAAATACAGCACACATATTTGATAACATTAATGTTTTAAATATAGCTGAGAGAACATTCTTCCTTTCTTTTCTTCTGCTAGGTCCGTCTGGAACTATTCCATCATAGAACTGCAATCCAAATTGCAGAAATACACAAGTACACATGCATAGTAGATGTATGATCATGTTTATTGTGTTTGGTTGATTTGCATAATGTGCCTCAGCATGTTCTGGAATTGAACCAAGTACAAATGGAGGAGGTCTGACAGTTTTATCTTTACTATGATACAGTTTCTTAGAGACATGGCTTCACACATACTTAAGGAACTGTTGTCTATAGACTTCATTCCACATGTTTGAGCAGGAAGTGTTCTATGAGAGGAAACCTGAGAGAACATTTCCATATCTACCACAAACAGGGAAAAAAGACAAGGCAAACATCTAGACAGTACAAATATAAGATGCTCAATTAAGTTTGAATTTCACATAAATATGTTTCATGTAAGAGTTGGGTCACAATTATGTTAAAAGATTACCTGTGGTTTACTTAAATTTGATATTTAACTGGGCTTCCTATATTTATCTAGCAACTCTACTAAAGGCTGAGTCAAGGTAAAGACACAGTTGTTAGAAAAGAAGTAGAATTATCAAGAAGTCACAGAGTGACCAAAGAACCAAGATGAAGTAATAGCAGTAAAATTTAAGGAAGGAATTCTCTAAAATAAGGTGATATAACACTGAAACTTAAAAACTAAAAATAGTCAATAAAAGAAGATGAAGACTAACAATTACTGCAGTGACTCAGAGACTATGGATTTTAAAAGAAAAATTTTAAAACCCAGTGGCCTTCAGTGTCAAAGGACAGGGGCAGGACACAGTTAAATATGTGGGGTGGGCTGTGACGTATAACAAGTAAGTTGTAGGGCATGCCTTGCCACAAGATGGCACTCATAGTTCTTTTTCTGAATTTCTATCAAACATACTTACGTATTTTGTGGTCTTGGAACAAAAGAGATTATCTTATGTTTCATTAATTACATATAGCATGCTTCATGTTCTACCATTTTCCCACAACATATAGTTGTTTTCTTCTTAGAATATTAAGATATAATGAACACCGAAATTGACTGATGCTGAGTAGGCATTAGAACCTAGCAGAGGGAGCAAATAAGATGCTATTGCAGATACAGTGTGAAGCTTTAACAAAAGGCTGTTGAATTTGGCCATCCAATGATGTCTAATGATCTTCAAGAAAACTACTAAGGTGAGCATGGTGGTGCACACCTGTCATTCCAGCACTCAGGAAGCTGAGGCAGGAAGGAGAATTGCTGTGAGATCCAGGCAGCCTGAGCAGCTACAAAGTAAGTTCCAAGCCAGCCTGAACTGCATAAAAAGACAAAAAAAGAAAGAAAAGAAAAGAAGTAAACAAATAAAAATAAAGAAAGCAAGCAAAAAAGAAAGGAAAGTAATAGTGATGGAACTGGAAGCCAGATCCCCCCAGGTATTGAAGACTAAAAGTGAGGTAAGAGTCAAAACAGTGCATATAGATTATATGTTTAGCATATATGCTATGATAGAAGAAAAATAGGCAGACTTTTTTCTTATAAGGAATAAAGTTCCAGATAAGGGTTCATTTACCTTATGCATAAGCTTCAAATATTTGATTAAAACACATGTTAAATGGCTATTGCCTCTCAGAAAAAAAATTGCTTTTATGAAAGAATGGAATTGTGTTGCAGAGATACTTATATTTAGCTAAATAACCCTTTAATTCCTCAGTATTATAGCATTTCTTTCCAAAATAATTTCATACCTGTCTTTCACATTATATTTCTGATGGAATGAATGTTTGAATCTAGATCTAAAGAGATTTCAAGCTTTACCTAATATTGAATGGCTAGGCAGAAACAGAGCCATAGACCAAAGTTTTTTGGTATCTAATTCCATATTCCTTCTATGGAATTGTTTTTTCTATTATTTAATTTCCAATTCAGGTTTTCTGCTTATTTTCCAGCACATACAGAATGACAATATCTCTTGGAAAATGCCCTGTTTTACATATTTTTCATGCTATCACAGATATGTACAACTAAATGTTGAAATAGGTCAAATCCTATGCCTGTTGTTTCAGGTACATAGGTATTTCTGCTAGAATATAATTTCATCATCCTATCCAAAACAGTTTTCTTTTTCAACCAATAACTCTAATCTTTAGCTATTTTCTTTTTCTCTTTTTTATCCATCAAGGTGAAAATAGGATGTGTCTGTACTTGTATAAATCTAAGTAAAATCTGTGTCATCCCTTTCAATATGCAGAAGAATTAAGTGGGGACAATTTCAGCTTTGTTTCTCTTCTCCACTCCCCCAACTGCAATTCACCAATGATTTCCCATAAACCAAACAAAAGAAAGTTTTAATCTTGCTTTGTGGCTAAGTCTTCTTGTGGAAACAGCCTTCTTATAGAGTTGGAAAGAATAAAGAGTATTTTTGAACTTCCAACTGCCTGAAAACATCATGTCTGCAAAGTGTGGTTGGCATTTTTATGCATTTAAAAGAGTCTAATGAAGCCCAGCTCCATACAAATTCCTACAAAAAATGAAGAATGGGAGCTGGTTCTTGCTACCCAGGGCTCAGAGTGGTGGTTATTGCTCCAACCAACTGCAAAAAAATGCCTGTCATTTATAGATAGTTCCAAAGTCTTGCATTAGCAAAAACACCATGAAGACTGGCCCTCACCCAAAGAATTTACTCAGAGAGACATTTAATATGAAGTAAACAGAGCTCAAAGAGAACTGCTCTGAAGAAGATGAAATGAGGAATGTTGTTACTTAGCGCCTTTATTAAACAAATGCTTGCCTTAGCTCTTCTCCAGCATGTCTCAAAATGTGGCAAAGTATTAATGACATGCCTACTTCACCGACAAAATTTTTCATTAGGATTAGCCCTTAGGCCAATGGGTCTTTCCCAAAGTTTGTGAATGCCCTATTCCCTTCAGCATGGAGATCCATTTTCTCTCAGGGACATATCTATTGCTCCATTAATAATATCGAATCCTTTGGATTTCAGATGTTCCCTTATACCAGTTAAGTTTGGAATTTTTATTCTTCCAAATCCTTATATTCATTCATTCATACCCTTGCGCTAGGTAGAAAATGACAAGTCATTGCTACCATTACAGAAGATAACATTCTATATGCTAACTCTTCTGGGATCATGGGCACTTTCTGTTGTAAAATCAACTGAACAATGGAGTTAAATAATTTTTTAGGTATCCATAACTTCACTTCTTATAACTGATTTATTTACTTCTGATATTCATCTACGTATGCAAATGCAGTTATTCATTCAAGAAAATACTATCAAGCACCTGCTACATGCCAGATATTGTCTTAGGCAATGAGTTCATAACAGTAATCAGGACAAGCAAGGCCCTGCTTTCAATTGACCTACATTCTAAACATGTTGAAAGGAAAGAATTAGAAGTGAAGGAGGTGACAGGTAATAAATATACAAAATAAATTCAGATGATGATAAATCCCATGAAGACAAGAAAATGGGTTAATGTAATTGGGAATTACTTTTGTCTGCAAAGTCCTAGAGAAGCTGCCCTGAGGTGAGGTGTTGAAGTGTCACATTTGAGCCAGGGCCCAATAATGGCAAACAACTAGCCAAGTACAGATCTGGGAGAAGAATGTTGTAGGTAGAGAAAATATCAAGTACAAAGGCTTTGCGATGGAGCAAGTCTGGAATGCTTGAGAAATAAAACGAAAGCCAAGATTGTTGAATCCTAATGACAGGAAGTGGGAAGTAGGACATGAGTTCTGAAAAATCCCAGAGGCAGGATGAAACTGTTACTGCATAAAATCCTACTGGGGAATATCAAGAACTGTAACATTTTTAAGTTTTTTTCCATAATTCCTAAATATTTTAATGTTTTCTTACTAAGATCAAAGATAATTATGAAAAAAAGATCAAAATCACAAAATGATGTTAAAATAGTATAACATCTAATTTATAGATCTTTCTTAAATTTTGCTAATGATGCCAAATAAATCCTTCATAAATTTTTTAATAATGAAACTCAAGATCACACATTATATTTAATTTTCATTAATCCTTATTGTCCTTTAACCTGGTTTCTCTTCATCCTTTGTTTTTTATAATATCAATATTTTTAAAAGTTTATTTAAACCATTTATTTTTAGTATGTCTTTCAGTTTTTCCTTGAGATTATATTCGAGCTATAAAAAAATTGCCATTCTCAGCATAGTATAGCAGGGGGTACATGGTGTCAGTTTGTTCCACCACTATGCTCCATAGGATGGAATTTTTAAAAGGTATGTTTTGCCAGAAAGAGATCAATATATACATATGCTTTAGGACACAGCAAAAATGTAATGATGATAATAAAAAATAGGAGTATACTATATAGTAATATCTATGAATTAAATATGAAATACAGAGAAGCTTTTTTATTTGTTTAATATCTTGAATGTAAACTTGGGAAAAATGTCCCAAGTCACTAAAGGATAAGAAAAAGAGATGGAAAGTAGTCTTGAGTTATGATAAAGGAGAAGTTACACTTAAAATTTTTTAACAAAGTAACTGCTTTTGATTATAAATCTAGTGATGTAAAATATAGTACATAGTTAAGTAAATAAGTTTTGTTTAGGTAACATGAAAAAGAATTACTGAGATTTATAAAATTGAAATTTAGATATCCAGTGGCAATCATGCGAATATTTCCCCAAATTACTTTCATTCATTAGTAATATTTTATGATAAATACTGCTTGAAAATAATAAAAAAGAAAAAGATAGTTGCAAATATTGTCACTGGGAATAATGGAGAAAGAAAGCCAGAAAATCTCAAGTATGTACTGAAAATACGGTTCAGATTTAGAACCCCATAACACTGGTGGAGATATCATGGAGATGTCACTAGCAAAATAACACCATTTAAGGAATTCACTTGTTAGACCTGAACTTGGAGTCAAAAACTTGTATTTAGATCCTACATTTGCCTCTTACTTCCTACAAGACTATAGGCAAGTCATAGCAGCTCTGTGTGAAGGGGGAATGATAAGACTTACTTCAAAAATATGTATATAAAGAACACTCCAGGTAAAAGTGTTTAATAAAAAACATTGAATATTAAAACTTAGAATGCATTATGATAATGTTTCTCATATTCATTACGTGGTTAAATGGATGTAGTATTTCTTAAACAACTAGACTTTTTTATAGATGCTGTCTAAGTTATTTTATGTCTCTACATCTCATGCTTCTGAAGAGACTTTGCATACATTTAAACTTGCCTTTAAATATTATTAACTTTTTAAACCTATAAGAAAAAAACATAAAATGATAGATAGAATATAATAAATCTCTAAAAACACATTACCCAGCTTCGATGTTTTCAAAATTTTGCCATCTTTTTTGATGTGGTGAAATATAAACAATGCAAAATTTACCTTTTTTATATCATTTTTAACTGCAAAGTTTAGAGGGATTAACTACATTTACCATTGTGTGTCTGCTGTTCTTATATCTTCTAAACTTCCACCCAACTCCCACCCATTCACTTGGTTATGACAATCTTATTTTTAAATTAAACATCTAACACCTCGATGCTCTTCCAAACTGGTATGCAACTTTTTTGCACTAAGCCTCATTTTCCTGTTCAGAAAAATGAGTATCATTACATGTTTCTGTCATGAAATTTAAAGGATGCTCCACATATGTTAATTCACTTGCTCCAACAGTTAATATGGTCCCAAGAAGTTGTGCTCACTAATGCCATGGCTCTCAGGTTTCTTTTTTCATGCCATTTCTTTGCTGTTCCCTTGTGCCTTATCTAGGTGGGCATATGAACTTCATTAAGATTTCAATAAGATAAACGTCCTCATAGCAAACTAATGAGTTTCTTATATCTTGGTGATAGTATTTAATTATAAAATGAATGTATCCTAAGTTAGTAGTTCCTCAAATCATTGCAGCCATTTATTTAAGTAGGAAACTAAAAAAAAAAAAGACATTTGACTTTCCTTTAATATTAGAGTCACTGTGAAGAACACGAGAAAATGCTGACCATCTTCTTCTGAGCCTCTGCTTTAGCCTCTCTTATCTATGACAAAGTTCTTTTTAAACCTCATGTTAGCTTTCTGTAAGCTAAGCAGGGAAATATTTTGAGATCAACTCCTTCACCTTGAGTTCTTTTACAGACTCCTATGGATAACCTTTGTAAGTGACTTCAGTCTATATGACTCTATTTGAGGTGCTCTAAAATCAACATCTCTAGGAGCCTGTGGCAGAAGGACTGAAAATTCAAACTCGGCCTGGGTAACTTAACAAAACCTTAGCGGGGATTTAGCTCAGCGGCATAAACACCTGCCTTGCAAGTGCTAGGTTGTGAGTTTGAATCCCTGGTACCAAAAATAAAAATAAAAATAAAATAAAATAACAACTTTTCAAAACCTTGTCTCAAAAACGGTGGGGGGCCTGAGGATAATATAGCTCAGTGTGAAGGCTCTGAGTTCAGTCTCCAATACCAAAAAAAAAAAAAAAAAAAAAAAAATCAGTACATCTAATCAACAGTTCTCTGACTCCAAGAATCTTCTGAACCTCAAAAAGAGAACAAACAAAACTGAATCCATCATCCCTCTAAATTAATTTTCCCTCTCAGAAATCCTCTTTTTTGCTAACTGTACCATTAACTTCTTTGTCATCCATTTTAAACAAGAACTTCAGGCTTCTATTTTTTAAACCCCCTATCTCTTACATCTAATTCAATTTCAAGAAAAGAGATTCTTCTTTATTAATGGCTTTTCAATTTGTTCTTCTTTATCCCAACTTTGCTAATTGGGACATTGCAACTTCAAATCTATCTAATCCAATAACTCAGGTTAGGTCAATAAAGTGCACTTTATATCAATCAAAAAATTAAAATTCTGAACTCTTTTAGGAATGCAGTGAGACCCATAATACAGAATTCTTCAACTAACACTTCAGGGAGTTTAAAAAGACATAAATTCTTTTTCTGAGCCAGAAAAAAAAAATCCCGGAAGTTTCTTTATTGACAAAGCATGTTATTTTATAACTAGGTCTGAATAATGCAAACATCTGATAATCTTCAGAGAATTCACACTACCAAAATGTGAATACAATCTGGACCCTCTCAAATACAGCTCACATTTCTCTAATTTTTACAAGCTCTATATAAAAACTTATATTCCAATAATTACATTTAGAGTGTCCTTCAAAGGTGCCATAAAGTTCCAGTCTTGATAGTCTCCAATTAGTGTTGTAGTTACATACCTCTGAAGTTTCATTTTACTAGCTTAACATGCAAGCTAGAGCTTAAGTTAACTGAGAACTTGTATTTCTAATGAATGGCTTTCATTAAACTAAGCCCCTAGCTATACAAAACTACTAACTTCCAGATTTTAGTTTTTTGCTTAGTTTTTCTCTTGTAATCTAGTATAAGCCAGACATCTACTTTCCCTGATGAATTTTCAAAGAATATCCCATTGACACTCACTCTAGGGATCTAGGGCTCAAGGTTTTGAGGAAAAGCATATAAAGAAACATTAACAAATATATTAATTACTGTTGCACTGGCTTAGAAAACAAGCTCAGCCATAACCTTAATATCTATTCATAAGTGGGCAGAAGAGTATAGATGAAACAAAATTGCCTTAAGCTAGTAACTGCTTAACTTGAGCAAAGGATTCATCATACAAATTGTCTTTGCCTTTTTGCAAGTATTAAAGATGTTTTTCACAGAGATTTTTAAAAGTTAAGATAATATTGATATAATGCAACTATTAGAAATAATTAAAATTGATTAACATACATGACAGAAATAAGACTATGATAGATTCAGTGGGAAAGGAAGTTGATAGCAAGGGTAGTGTGGCTCCATTTTGTAGTTTTTAAAGTTAGCACTCTATGTTTGTACCCACAGACAAAAGAAGCAAACACCTAACCCTGACACTTAGGAGGGATAAGCATGGATGATCGCGTCTTAGTTTTTATACTAAAAAACCTGAACATTGCAATAAATAATATTAAAAACTAAAATATTTAGAACTAGATTGACCTGGAATGTTGTTTTCTTGGGAGCATTAACCGATAAGACTACTAGAAATATGTCTATACTTCAAAGCATGCTACAGATTAAAGGCAAAATCTTTATCTGACTTATTTTCTCAAACATTGACTTTAATTAAGTGCTTTTCATACATTCTAACCTTATCTGGGATTGCTTTTTGTTACTTCCTGGCAAGGTTTTATTTAATTCTTTGATCTTTCCTATAATAGGCAGAACAGATGGAGGAAAACCATAAAAGATTTTCTTGACCTTTAGTACAAATTCATAATTTTCTGTAAAATCATGATAGAAATTGATTGGCATCTCTATGGTAACCAAACAGCTATTAGTTTTGTTTGGCCCAGGGATAGCCACCCTAAAAAGAATCTGCAATCCTCCTTAATTTTGTGCTGCTAATTATTATGATTTTTTTAGGTTGAATTTTCTCTGCCTTTTACCATCTTTTAACCCACATCTGGATCATGTACCTGCCTTTATCACAACACTTGCATAGTAAACTGAAGTTGTTTACTTATTTACTTTCCCTGTAAAACTCTAAAACGGCTACAATCAGGGTAAATCTGGCATTTTCTGTGTCACAAGACTAATATAATCTAGAAAGCCTTCATTAAAGGAAGGATACCAAACTTCGAATTCCCAAATTATATATAAATATGTATATTTATTTAGAATGTGACAAGAAATCATAACATTATTGAAGACTTAGAGATTAAGATCCATGTCTTCTGAGACTTCTTTAGACAATTTATCAGAAGTCTCACTTAGAAATGTATTTTGATTTTTCCCTTCCCAGTATTACTGGTATTCACAAGAGCCTGTGCAATGATGAATCTTAACATCTAAGCTTCATTAGTGTTATCATAAATCTATGACTTTTTCATTGCTATATTTTCAACAGTCAGTACAGTACCTTAAACATAGTAGGTCCTCAAAATATAGCTGTGGTGTAAATACACCAGGATGGATAGGTTAGTCCTCCCTTTACCAAAACTCTGCTATATATCCTTTGTACTTTCATTCCACTCTGCTTTTTACATTAATTTTGGAGAATATATATATACATATATGTATAATTTTTGATCCTTTTAAGGTAAATGACTGATGTATAACCCAGCCTTTACCTTCCTCTTTAACTACATCTTCATCTCTTCTTAACTTGCTATATTCCAAGTATATTGGCCTTTTCTCAATTCCTCAGGACCTTTCCATAGATGGCTGCCTCTCCCAAGATCTTACTTTGCATGCCAGGTTCACCCTTTATAACTCAGTTCAAATTACAATTGTCTAGAGGTATATCTAGATTAGGTTAAACTTCCCAGTCATCACATTCATAAAATTTTCTAATTGTTCAAAATAGTTTTCACAACTGTAAGTACAACATTCTATAAAAGTAACTTAATAACTATTTTGCTACTGGAATGGAAACTCAATAATGGTGCAGTATTTGTTTATTCATTGTTTTCCCACTTTATTGCAATGCTGTATACAGAGCAAGTGCTAATGAAGACTAGTACCCCACAGGATACATTCCAGTATGTACTGCAGGAAATATAGTGTTAGGCAGAAATATATCCCTTGGCCAAAGGGAATGATAATGGTTTCATTATAATAGATAATATTTATTATTTAGTGAATAGTAAACTTTGTAACAAACTCTATGCAGTTATCTCATTTGATCCTCAGAAAAATTCTATTAAGCAAATAGATCTTAGATTAACTTGGTTTACTTCTATAAAAACTTCCTACTGGATTTCAGTTAGAATTACATTCACTGTGTTCATTCTAAAGACCAGGGTACCATCTTAATAAAGCAGACCACAAACACAGAGAATACCTCAATTTATTCAGTTATTCTTTGACTAATTGTATCACTCTTTTGTAGTTTTCAGCATAGAGTTCTTACAAATATTTTGTTAGAGTTATACCTAATTATTTCATGCTTTTGGATAAAACTGTAAATCTATTTATGAAAATTTCAGTTTCCAATTATTTATTATTAGGATATAGAAATAGAGTTTTTATATTGTTCTGGTACCTTAAAAGCCTGCAAAGGGTATTTTTGTAAATTATTTGATAATTCCTAGACAACAAGTTGTGACTGAAGACAGTTTAACTGTTTTAATCTAGATGTCATTCTATCTTTTTTTTCTTGCCTAAGACTTTACTGAACAGAAGTAGTGCTGGGTATGGGTAGGGCATGCTTGTAATACTAGCACTCAGAAGACTGAGGCAGGAGGATTGCTGTGAGTTGAAGGCCAGCTTGGGATACCTAGTGAATCTAGGCCAGTTTGAACTACATAGCGAGACCATGTCTCAAACATAAATAAATAAATAAAATAAAAAGTAGTAAATGTAGACTACTTGTTTTAGTCTTCATCAGAGAAAAGCATTCAACATTTCAGATGTCAGCATGATGGTGATTTTGGCAGTTGCTGTTTATCAAGTTGAAGAAAGTTCACTGCATTCCTAGTGTGCTGAGTTTTCATCATTAATAGAGGTTAAATTTTGTCAATAGTTTCTGCATATACTGAGATAGTCGTACGGTTTTACTTCTTTAGTATAAAGAATATTGATTTTTAGATGTAGAACAAGGCCACAACCTCTGTCACCATGTGCTCTGCAGGGCAGGAGACCCACAGGGAGAATGCTGGAAGCCCTGGAAGCAAAAAACATTATAAATCCAGAGTCCTTTATGAATCAGCCTGTAATGGTGGAGTAAAAAACAGCAGCAAAACAGCTTCCCCAGGACTTAGAATCAAAACATCTGGAAAACAACAACTTAGAGAAGAGAAAGAGAAAAGGTCTGGGATTCAAGAAATAGCTGACAGGAAAGCCAGAAATTACAGAGAAGCTGAAGACAACACATAGGAAAAACCAGAGAAACCTGGAGCATAACTCCAGACTCTAAGGAGGGGCATCTGTTTTCACAAACAAGGTAATCCCAGGGGGTGCTGTTAGTGCCAACGATAAAAAATGGAGAAGTAGTACTGGCCCCAAGAACCTTCTTCCCTAGTTATGGTAAGCTGTAAATACAAATATGAGGTTTTACTCTGCAAGTGAATCCTTCCACATGTCAGGCTAGGGATGGAGAAGAAATCAACTGCAATGATTGCTATATTTGAAAGTGATATAGTTGGGAGACTTTTTGAGAAGGGATTTATTGTTTAAGACTGAGTTACTCCAAGACATCAGAAGTCACAGAACAACTGCACTCAGAGTTTCTGGGGTCACCCTAGTGCAATGATTGGATGGGAGATATCTAAGACACAGTCACAGAGATGAGGAGGGCTAGTAACAGGCCCCCTGAGAAGTTTAAGCAGTGGTGAGCTCAGGCTATGAAGGAAATGATGGTTCCATGCTCTTTGGTAAGAAATTAGGCTGGTGGTATGTAGTTTTCTGAGAAAGCCGGGCCTGACAGTGCAGAGATTAAATACAGTGGACTGCTCCCTCCTCTCCTTGCTAGCTTCTATAAAAAAAACCCAGTGGTCTGTTTTTTCCATCTGGAAATGTGATCAAAGATAACCCTGGCTTGGATGTTTTCCACCTTTTGCAGTACATGACCAGAGAAGCCTTGGGAGCAAGTAGGACACCTCATGGCCCATATGCTGCAAAGCAGGCAAAGTTCAAAGAAGGGCACAAACACTAAAAGCCTTGAGGCAGACACATGACTGCAGTCATACCCATCAGGAAATTCAGGGCAGGACTCAGCATTCACCATGGAAAGTCAGCATGCGAACACAAAAGGCCTTAGTTGTGACTCTTTTGCTGCCCCGTGCCTGCTGGATTCCAATACAATGTTAGGAATCAAGCATTCACTCAAACGCTTCAATCTGGAGGAACTTTTATTTGACTCATTTTCTTTTCTTTTCTTTTTTTTTTTTGAAGGAATGTTTTGTTTTTTTCTTTTTTTTCCTCCTTATTATTTTTTTCTTGCTTATTTTGTCTGTTATTTTTACCTAATTCTATTTATTTTATTATTCTTTAAATGTATATAGCTTTTTTTATTATTTCTTCTTTGTATTTACTTTCTTTTTCAAATTCACTTCTTCCATTTCCCTTCCTCTATTCTCTCCATTTTTATTATTACTACTATTAACCTATTAACCTTTTATAATTTTAAGCTATTTAGTTTATGCCATTATTGAATATCTTTTTTCTATTGTTTTTTTTTTTTTTTTCTCCAGCACCTGGGATGGAACTCACAACCTCATGTTTACCAGGATGGGACCTTAACCAACTAAACTAAAGCCCAAAGCACTCTTTTTTCTATTGTTAAGGGTAGTACAGTTGTAGCTTTTTATTGGTTCTTGTGGCATTTTAACATTTTAATATTCCTTTTGTCTTTGACTCTGTTCTTATTGCTGATTTCTATTGTCAATGGTGGCATAGTTTTTATCTTTTATTGGTTTTTACTGTATGCCAGTATCTGATTTGTCTTTGTGTCATCAACACTACTGTGGTTTGTTTTCTCCTCTCTGAATAATACTGAGGATCAAGGCCCCAGAATAAGGAAAACACTAAGAAGACTCTCAAATATTATTTTGAGTAGGATGAAGAGGGGTATAAACACCAGAACACAATCATCCACAAGGACACATTATAGGGAGGCATACTCTTAACTAGAGATCTTCACAGTAGTGCAGAATTTTTCTACTTAACTAATCTTCAGCCATAAGCATAAAAACAATGTAAACACAATAAAGTAAGGTAACAAGATATTTCACAAAATCCTTAACTCCTCAAAAGCTGATGTCATGAAAACTGAAGTAGAGGAAGTTATAGGCAAAGAATTCTAAACCGAATGGTCAAAATGTTTGAAGGCATCACATAAAAACATATAGGCAACATGATCAACATTAAGTGGGTTTAAAGATGATTTAAATAAACAGATAAAGGATTTAATTAAAATGCTCAGCATGCTTAAAGAAAACACCAACAAGTTAAATTAAATAAGATAACTAAAGATATGAATGATCATTTTGATAAAGAATTAAAAATTAGGAAAAGCAATCAAATAAATCTAGTATATAAAAAATTTAT
The DNA here is from genome assembly GCA_004027455.1 of Hydrochoerus hydrochaeris. NCBI lineage: Eukaryota > Metazoa > Chordata > Mammalia > Rodentia > Hydrochaeridae > Hydrochoerus > Hydrochoerus hydrochaeris. The sequence continues at coordinate 16,610 of PVLA01005368.1, forward strand.
TTGAATGTATAGATAGCAGGTTGAACCAATGGCAGATGGAGTGTAAAAAACAAAGCTGATTTGGTAGATCATTTATTCAGTGACACCCTGAAACCAGCAAGATACCATGGAAACTGAATATAGCAACTGCTGGAAGACAAACAAAACAAAACAAAATACCCCAATTCAAAATTATAAGAATACAGAAAAAATTAGAAGACAGCTTAAAAGGTATACATTTTTTTCATGGAAACATAATAGAAAAATTTCCAAATCTATGGTGATAATTCAATACTCAAGTGCAAGAGGCATACAGGACCACAAATAGCTACACTCTGAAAAGAACCTTTCCATAGCACATTACAATCCAAATTCCAGAAATTCAACAAAGAAAGAAAATACTAAAAGGTGTAAGAGAAAAACAGCAAATAATCTATAAAGGCAAGCTATCAGAATAATTGCAAATTACTCAACACAAACCTTAAAGGCCAAAATAGCTTGGAGCAAAGTTTTTCAAGATTAAAATAAAACAACTGTTAACCCAGATTTCTATGTTCTGCAAATTTACTCTTCAAATTGATGAAGAAATCAAGACCCTTAAAACAACCTTGCAAAATATACTGTACTTGAAAGAATCCCAGATGGAGACATGGAGGTCCACAACAAGCATATATCTATTTGGATAGCAGTTAAACAAGAAAGAAAAATAAAAGAAATAGGTAGTGGAAAAGCAATACAATTGCAGTAAATACTTTACAATAACCCTCAATGTTAAAGGTCTTAATTCTCCAATCAAAAGGAATAGATTGGTAGATTAGATCAAAAACAAAATTAACCATAGATTGCCTTTAAGATTCATACCTCATATACACATACACATACACACATACACTGATTGCAAGTGAAAGGATGAAAAATGCAATAGGAACCAAAAGCAAGCAGAGTAGCTATCTTACTTTCAGGCACAGCTGGAATTAAGCCAAAACTGATCAGAAAAGAAAAAGTTTGACACATATTGGTGAAGGGAACAGTTCAAAAGGATGAGACAACAATTGCAAATACACACATATTTACACATATATAATATATACATATGTATATATATTTTGTATACTTTCTAATATATACTTCCTAAAACAAAAGCTACAGACTGTAAAATGCCAGATAGGCACCAATAAAACATAGTAGTGGACTTCAATACCCATTCTCACAAATAGACAGGTCAAGCAGACAAAAAATAAAGAAATACCAGAGTTAAGGTAAGGTATACCAGAGATATTGGAGGTAAGGTATGACAAAGTATGCTGGGAACATGAGTGGGACCTGTCAATTACAAAATCCCAGGACAGCATTAAGTAATTTCTAAGATCCCATATGTGAAACCTCTCACAGGCTCCCACGAGATGTGGACAGCATAAAAAGACTATACACTATGAGAAGCCTGCACTGCGACTCCTGTGACTCCTCTCAGTGGCCTACTCTGCGTGTCCTACAGAGTGCAGGGTTATTTTTGCTTTTATCCTTTCCTCCTTTTTCAGGTGAAAGTATGTTCTACAGAGCTATTTCTCCCCTTATGCCTTCACCTCTCACTTTTAAAAATATTATTAGTGAATATTAAACATCTGGAAATATCAATGGCATGAAAATATTCTTAGGAAAAATAAAAGTGAGCAATATTATTAAGAAATTGCTGTACTATTACAATTTACAGTACACATAAAAGGATTAAATATAGATATCTTTGAAACAAATAATTTCAGCAATATTAGAAATCTACCAAAAGAAAATAACTATGAGTCTATAAAAACTGTGACCATAAGAATCATCTCTGCTGTAATGTCTGCAATATACAAAATTCAGAAAGTTTTTTTAACAACAGATGTGCTAAAACATATATGTAAATGTCATGTAGCCATTTCAAAATTAAGTGCAAAAACCATTATACTTCAATCCAGTATGTACCTTATGTGTGTGTACATGAGTGTATGTAATAATTTAACTGACCTATTCTATGGGTCAATTTGCAAGGCAATGTAGCAGTGCTGACATTAAATTTCACACAGCAGGAAAGTTTCAAAATTTCTACTCAATAGATAATAGAATTTCAAAGTTATAATATGACTGTAAAAGGCTTAAAATTGATGTGTCTGGGTCTACATGTTTCAAGAGAAAAGAACATGGATTTCTAGTAACAAAAAGTAAACTGGGACAAACTTACTGGCATATTTGATAATATTTGTGTATTTATATTTTATAAATTTAGCCATATAAAATTCCAAGACATTTTCCACCTTTTCACCAAGTAATTCTTATGCTACATGATATACAATTTAAAGTTGTTAAATATCAGATTTTATTTTAAAATTTAGAAAATGATTATATAGAATTTCAAAACAAAATTACAGATTAACAGTGATTAATATAAGATCTATTGTTATCTTCAAAATAGTTGTTCAGATAATAAGATATAGCATGAAAAAATAGTCAAATCATCAAACTGAAACCAAAAACTGTTCTTTTTGATAAACTAACAGAGATTAGTAGTGTAGTTATCTATCTATATTCTCTTTTCCCTTCTTTTTTTCTCCTTTCCTCTATCCCAGTTGTTCTTTCTTTCTGAGCAGTTCCTTTCCCTTTCACTTTTCCTTTTCCTTTCCCTTTCACAATATCTATTGTATATTTGGATCCTATTTACTCTTTCAGTTTTTTTATGCTAAGGAGACAATACAATACTTACTCATGTAAGTCTAATTTATTTCACTTGTGAGTATGGTTTCAAGTTGCATCCATTTACCTATAAAAGCCTCAAGTTTATTATGCTTTAGAGCTCCATTGTACAAAAATGCCACATCTTTTTTATCCATTCCACGGTCGATGGGCATTTGGGTTGCTTCCAAGATTTAGCTGCTACAAATTGTGCTGCTATAAACATGGGTGCACACATATCGCTGTGGTATGATATTTTCAGTTCTTCTGAGAAAATAACCAGAAAGAGAAGAGTTGGATTGGATGGGACCTCCAATCCTAGTTTTCTGATGAATCTCCACACTGATTTCCACACTGCTTGTACGAGTCTACACTCCCACCAACAGTGCAGAAGGGTTCCTTTTTCGCACAACACTGCATCTGTTATTGCTTGATTTCTTGACGATAACCATTCTTTCTGGAGTGAGATGGAATCTCACTGCTGTTTTAATTTGCATTTCTCAGATGACCAGTGACACTGAATATTTTTTCATATATTTATTTACTATTTGGCGCTTTTCTTTGTAGAAATGCATATTCATTTCTTATTCCTATTTTTGGATTGGGTCTTTGAATTTGGGGGGCCTCATTTTTTTCAGTTTTTATATGTTCCATGTAGACATCCTTTGACTGAGGGACAGTTGGCTAAAATTTTTTCCCATTCTATGGCTTTTCTTTTCACTCTGTTGGTGAGTTCTTTTGATGTGCAAAAACTTTTTAATGAGATTCCAATTGTTGATTCTTTGAAGTACTTCCTATGCAGTTTGCATTTTTTTTCATTAACACTTTACCTACCCCAAGTCTTCAATATTTCTACTTACTTTGTCTTCCAGGAGATTTAACATTTATGTTTTAATATTTAGATCTTTGATCCATTTTGACTTTAGTTTAATCCATGGTGATAGACATGGAACTAATTTTAAGTCTTCCATCATGTGAAAAGCCAATTTTTCCTGCACCTCTTATTAAATAAGTTGTCTTTCTTTCAGTAAACATATTTGGCCCCTTTGTTTAAGGTAAGGAGGTCAAGTGTGTTTTTAGTTGTATCTTCTTGCTTTTTTTTTTTTTTTTTTTAGGTACCAGGAATCAAACTTTATGATCTTGCCCAGGCAGACGCTGTGCCACTGAGCCATATCCGTGGCACATGTCTGCATCTTCTAATCTGATCCACTGATCCTGAGGCCTGTTCCTTTGGCCAGTACCAAATTGATTTTGTCACAGTAACCTTGTACTACAATTTCAAGTCTGGGAATGTGATGCCTCCTGCCTTGCTTTGTTACTCAGGATTGCTTTTGCTATTTTAGGACTCTTCTGGTTCCAAATGAATTTTAGGATTATGTCTTCTAGATGTCGTCTACAACCGGTGAGGTATGCTAATTGTACTTTGATCAGAATGGCATTAAGGTTTGGGAGTATGGCCATTTTTACAATATTGGTTCTTCCTATCCAAAAGCAAGGGATAGCTTTCCTTTTTCTGATATTTTCTTTAATTTCCTTTTTCAGAACACTGTAATTTTCAATATATAGATCTTTTACATCCTTTGATAGATTAAGTATTTCATTTTCTGGATATCATTGTAAAAGGTGTTATTTCCATAATTTCTTTCTCAGTGAGTGTGCTGTTTATGTACAGGCTATTGAGTTTTGAGTGTTAACTTCGTATCCAGCTATGATGCTCAATTTGCTTTATTAACTCTAGTAGTCTTTTGGTAGCATTTTTGAGGTTTTGTATGTAGAGTATCATGTCAGTGGTAAATAATGATAATTTAATTTCTTCCTTTCTTGTCCTTATTCATTTTATTTCTCTCTCTTATCAATTGCACTGGCTCATGTTCCCAGAATTATATTGAATAGGAGTGGTGATAATGGACATCCTTGTCTTGCTCCTGATTTTAGAGTGAAAGCTTTCCAAAGTTTTTGTTCATTTATTATGATGTTGGCTATTGGTTTGTCATAGGTGATTTTTATCAAAATGAGTTAGAGACCATCTATTCCAATTTTCTGTAGGTTTTTTTTTAATCATGAATGAATATTAGATTTTATCAAAAGCTTTTGTTTCTATTGAGATAATCACATGATTTTTTGTCATTAGCTCTGTTCCTGTGGTATATTGTTTACTGATTTGCATATATTGAACCATCTGCACATTTCTGGGGTGAATCCCACTTAGTTATGCTGTATAAGATTCTTGCTGATTTGCTGCATTCTGATTGCTAATATTTTACTGAGGAGTTTTGCATCTATTTCATTAGGGAGATTGGCCTCTAGTTCTCCTTTTTGGTTGAGACTTTCTCTGATTTTGTTATCAGAGTAATACTTGCCTCCAGGAATGAGTTAAGGAAAATTTCTTCCTTTCCAATTTCATTAAAGAGTTTGAGGAGCAGTGACATTAAATCTTCTCTTCATTTCTTATTGAATTTAGCTATAAATCCATCAAAACATGAGCTTTTATTTATTGGTAAGTTTTGTTTTCAAAATAAAAAAAATTATTTATTGTACAACCAGTGAGAACTCCTCACTTTAATGTATACACAAAATTCTCTCAAATTTGTAGCTATGACAAATGATTGGTTTTTCCATTTATTTTTTTTCAGAGGAAAACAATGTAAGTGACACAGATTTCAAAGAAGTCAACAGATCTACAGTGGCTACCATAATGTCTCTTGTTTTCTTCACACACAATGCATTGATACAAAACAAAATAGTATTAAACTGATCAGAACAGAGTGATGAAGGCATCATAGACCTTCAAAACTAGACAACAGAGAAATCAACAATGGCTGCCATGTCTCTTGTTCTCTTCAAAATAGGTGTCCATATCTTCATGTATGTTGAAATTAAACAATACAAAACAGACTAAAACCACTCTGAACAAAGAAGCATTACTGGATTTCACAGCATGATGATACAGTATCAGCAATGGATACCATAATGTCTGTTTCTCTTCAAAGTATATGTTCATTTCATCAGACATAATATAATCAATTCTTGTAAACTGTTTGGGAGAAGTTCTAGGCATGTATAAGCCTCTACACGTATACCCATCCTTTCTGAATTAGAGGGAAAAACAAAGCAAAATAAAACAGATAACTAGAAAAATAAGAAACAAAAAGGATAAATAAATAACAATAGCAAAGAGCCTAAAGCAATGATGATATAGGATTTCAAAACAAGTTGGTAGAAACACAACTAAGGTTGATATTTTACATAGCGATCTTCAAGAGTTCCTCAGGTCACCAGTCACAAACATGCAAAATTGTTCCAATTCTATTAATGTTAACTACTTTGTTCTAGGAACTTACAGAATTTATAGTACAATCATCTTAGCTATCATAAGTATGTTTATACAAATTTAGATATTTTTTCTCTTCCTTTTTCATTTTCTTCCTTTTCCCTGAGATCTTATTTTTTCCCCTTTGAGAAGATCCTTACCCTTTCACTGTATTTATTGAGGATTTTGTATCTTATGTACACTTATTATTACTTACACTATGGAGACAATACAGTATTTACACATGTGAGTTTGATTTCATTTATGAGTTTGGTCTCAAGCTGCATCCATTTACTTATAAATATCTCAATGTGATCATTCTTTATAGCTGAGTAGTACTCCATTGTATAAAAATACCACATTTTTTTTATCCATTCCTCAGTTGATGGGCACTTAGGTTGTTTCCAAGATCTGGCTATTAACAAATTGTGCTGCAATAAACATGAGTGCACATATATCACTGTGGTATGATGTTTTCAATTCTTCTGGGAATATGCCCAGAAGTAGAATAGCTGGGTGAAATGGAATTTCCAATCCCAGCTTTTTGAGGAACCTCCAGACTGACCTCCACAGTGGTTGCACCAGTCTACACTCCCACCAACAGTGCATAAGAGTTCCTTTTTCCCCACAGCCTCTCCAGCATTTGTTGTAGGTAATTTTCTTTATCCTGGCCATTCTTTCTGGAGTGAGATGGAATCTCAGGGTTGTTTTAATTTGTACTTCTCTAATGACCAATGATGCTGAACATTTTTAAATGTATTTATCTGTCATTTGCATTTCTTTATCTGAGAACTGGGTATTCATATCAGATGCCCATTTTTGGATTGGGTCTTTGAATTTGGGGGGTCTGATTTTTTATAATTCTTTATAGTTCCAAATACAAGTTCTTTGTCTGATGAACAGTTGACTAAGATTTTTTCAAAATTCATGGTTTTTTTTGTTTGTTTGTTTGCTTTTTGCTCTGTTGGGAGATTTCTTTTATGATACAAAGACTTCTTAGTAAGACAAGATCCCAGTTATTGATTCTGGGAAGTATTTCCCATGTGGTTTGATATTTGTTCATGAATTCTCTATGTACCCCTATGTCTTCAAGATTTCTACCTACTTTATCTTCCAGCAGATTTAGTGTTTCTGTTTTAATATTTAGATCTTTGATCCATTTTGACTTTAGCTGAGTACATGGTGACAGGCATGGGTCTAGTTTTAATTTTCAGCATATGTAGAACCAGTTTTTCCAGCACTATTTATTAAAGAGACTATCTTCCTTCCAGTGACTGTGTTTGGCCCCTTTATCAAGGTTAAGGTGGCTGAGTGTGTTTGTAATTGTAGCTGTATCTTCTAATATATTCCATTCATCTTCAGGTCTGTTTTTATTCCAGTACCATGTTGATTTTGTCACAGTAGCTTTGTAGTACAATTTCAAGTCAGGGATTGTGATGCCTTCTGCCTTGCCTTTGTTGCTCAGAATTGCCTTTGCTATTCTATGTCTTTTCTGGTTCCAGATGAATTTTAGGAATGATTCCTCTAGGTCTGTGAGGTATGCTAGTGGTATTTTCATTGAGATTGCTTTGAATCTGTATAACAATTTTGGGAGAATGGCCATTTTCACAATATTTGTTCTTCCTATCCATGAACAAGGAATGTTTTTCCATTTTCTGAGATCCTCTTCAATTTCTTTTTTCAGGCTATTATAATTTTCCCTGAATAGATCGTTTACTTCTCTTGTTATGTTGATTCCTAAGTATTTCATTTTTTTGGATGCTATTTGTGAAGGGTGTGGCTTCTCTTGTTTCTCTCTCAGTGAGTTTGTTGTTGCTATATAGGAATGCTATTGATTTTTGAGTGTTGACTTTTTTTTGGTGCTGGGGATCAAACTCACAACCTTACGCTGGCAGGAGGGCACTTATGCCACTGAGCTAAACCCCTGCCCTTTGAGTGTATCCAGCTATATTACAAAATTTATTTATTATATCTAGGAATCTTTCTATGGAGTTTTGGGGGTCTTCTATGTAGAGTATCACGTCATCTGCAAATAATGATAATTTAACTTCTTTTCCTATCCTTACTCCTTTTATTTCTCTCTCTTGTCTAATTGCTCTGGCTAGTATTTCCAGCACTATATTGAATAGGAGTGGTGATAATGGACATCCTTATCTTGTTCCAGATTTTAGAGTAAAGGCTTACAGTTTTAGGACAATTAATATGATGTTGGCTATTGGTTTGTCATAGATGGCTTTTATCAGATTGAGGTAAAAACCATCCATACCACTTTTCTGTAAGCTTCTTACCATAAATGAGTGTTGGACCTTATCAAAATCTTTTTCTGCATAGATATAAATGCTTCTTATTTTTGGCTTTATTGATATGGGGATTACATTTATTAATTTTTGTATGCTGAACCTCCCTGTATTCCTGCTATGAATCCCACTTGGTCATGATGTATAATCTTCTTGATGATTTGCTGCATTCTGGTTGCCAATATTTTATTGAGAATTTAAGCATCTATGTTCATTAGGGAGACTGGCCTATAATAACCTTTTTTGGTTGGGTCTTCCTCTGATTTTGGTATTAGAGTAATACTTGCTTCCAGGAATGAGTTAGGGAGAATTGCTTCCATTTTAATTTCATTGAAGAATTTGAGGAGTGTCAGCATTGTCCTATTTGAATTTCTTGTAAAATTCCACAATGAATCCATCTTGACCTGAGCTTTTCTTTGTTGGTAAATTTCTAGACACATGAATCACTAAAATTGAACCAAGAAAATACAAACATCCTGAATAGATCAATAAGAGGCAATGAAATAGAGGCAGCAATAAAAAACTTTACCAACAAAGAAAAGCTTTTTACCTAGTGATTTCACTACAAATTTGTACTAGAATATCAGGGAAAATATAAAATCAGTGCTTCTCAAACTGTTTCATGAAAATGAAAAGGAATAAGCACTAACAAATGAATTCCTGCAAGCTAGAATTACTCTGATACCAAAACCAGACAAGGACTTAACTTGAAACCAGTCTTCTTAATGAACACAGATGCAAAAATTCTCAACAAGATATTTGCAAACAAAATGCATCAAGTTATGAAAAAGATCACCCTTTGTGACCAATTCTGCTTTATCCTAGCAGTGCCATGATGGTTCAACATATGTAAATCAACAAATGTAATATATTGTATGAACAAAAGCAAGTTAAAATTCATATCATCTTCTCAAAAGATGCAGAAAAGTTTTTCACAAAAATTCAACATCTATTCATAACAGAAACTCTGATGAAGATAGGTATAGATGAAACTAACCTCAACCTGATGGAAAATATTTATGATAGACCCACTGGTCACATGTTAAAATTGGGAAAAACTGATATAATTTCCTCTAAAATCAGTAGCAAAGGTTTCTGTTTTCATCATTCCTGTTCAAAACTTTAGCCAGAAAATCAAGCAAGAGAAAGACATAAAACAAATTCAAATAGGAAAGGAAGATACCAAAATATTTTTATTTGCAAATGACATGATGTTTTACAGAGATGACCACCCAAAAAGTCTTAGAACTAATAAACAAGATCAGAGTTAATAAACAGATTCAACAAAGTACAGGATACAGAAATCAATAAACAAAAATCAATAATATTTCTGTATACCAACAATGTACCAGTTGAGAAACAAATCAGAATTCAAAGTAGTTTCAAAAGAAAATTAAATGGCCTGGGATATAGTTCAACAGCACAAGTGCCTGCCTGACAACCACAAGGACCTGAGCTTGATTCCTGGTAACAAAAAATTAAATTAAATTAAAATTAATAAATAAATTTAAATACCTAGGAATTAACCTAAGGAATTGAAAGACCTCTATAATTTAAATTATACCACTTTAAGAAAAGAGATTGAAGAGGACATTAGAAATAGAAAGATAACCTCTTTCCCTGGAAAGGCAGAATCAATATTGTCAAAATGGCTGTATTACCAAATGTGATATATACATTTTGTGCAATTCCAATCAAAATATAAAAATCACTCTTCACAGAACTAGAATAAATAATTCTCAAATTTATATGGAACCAGAAGAGACTCAGAATAGTAATATCAATTCCGAACAACAAGACCAACGTATAAGGCTTTATCATCCTAGATTTCAATTTATATTACAAATCTATAATTACAAAGTTATATTACAGAGATATAATAAAAAATAACAGGGTACTCACATAAAAAGACATATTCACCAATGAAATATCATTGAGAATGCAAAGACAACCTCATTTACCTTCAGCCATATGATTTTTGAAGAGTCCAAGAACATATGCTCAAGAAAGGATACACTTTTTTAAACAAAAGGTGCTGAGAAATCTGGTTGTCTACATGCAGAAAAATAAATCTAGACCCATATTTCTTTTCTTATATTAAAATTAAATCAAAATACACCAACGACTAAACATAAAAACACTGAATATCTAGAATATGAAATTGGTAAGACCCTTGAAGATATATGCACAAGCAATGACTCCTTGAACAGAATATTAATTGCACAAATTAATACCAAAATGGGCAAATGGGATAATATGAAATTGAAAAGCTTCTGTAAAGCAAGAAAAACAGCTGACAGAATGAAAAGATAAAAATAGGAAATCTACTTTGTTCAAAATTTTAAAAACTATTTATACCATTTCTTTGTTTAATAGAGTAGTGTTCAGGTAATCTATTTCTTTTAGTGTGAGCTTTGCTACTTTATGTTTTTCCAAAAATTTGTTCATTTTATCTAAGCTATTTTGAAGCTCATAATTTTTTGAAGCTCATAATGTTTTTCTTATTTTTATCTACTTTATGTCCTTTTCAAAGAATCAATTTTTGCTTCATCAGTTTTCTATATTCCTAATTTTATTTCAGTTTCTTACTTTGAAGCTTAATTTTTGATGCTTCAAGAAGTATTTAATGATATAAAATTTTCCAAAGCACTGCTTTAGGTATATCCCATGAATTTTAGAATAGTGTGTTTTCATAATTATTTAATTTAAAATGTTTAAAATTTTCTGACTTCCTCTTTGTCTTGTATGTTATTTAGATATGTGCAAATTTACAAAATACTTCGGAGATCTTCCAAATATCTTTTTTCAATTTAAGTGTTATAATTTTTTTATTAGCACGTGTTGGTGACACATAGTCATTAAATTCAGCTTGGGGAATTGACTTCTATACATATTACATCTGATCATTTTTACTCTCCCTGTTACCTTCGGTCCTCTCTTGCTTTCCCCAGATTTCCTTCCTATCTCTACAAAGCTACTTCCCTGTTTCTTAGTATTTCTTTTTATTTTGCTGTTTAAATTATTTGTATTTTGAAGCTGGGGATTTAGCTCAGCAGCATAAGCCTGCCTGGCAAGCACTCGGTCATTAGTTTGATCCCTGGTACAAAAAAAAAAAAAAAAAAAGACTGAGATGCATAAATTATTAGTATTTTGAGACTGTCATAATAGAGAAATCCTGTGACATGTAGCCTTTAGTGACTAACTTATTTCATGTTCCAGTTTATGCTTACTCTTTCTCTAAGTTTAGTTCCAAAATATACAAAGTATTAAAGAAAACGACAACAATAGTGCAAAAGATGGGAAGTAGATCAATGGACTTAAGTATTTTGTCATCCTGGCATTGCCCAGTAAACTACAAATTACTAAATTATACATTACTAATTTATAATACTCTAATATAAAGTCAAGGATACATGCCACAGCTTCAGAGATAATCACTACAAATTTTAAAATAATGCTTAAAATAGCTAACAGATAAAATGACTCAAAAATATGAATTTTAAAATTCAAGAAAAGAAAGAAAAGGAACACAAAAGAGGTAAGATAGCTAGAAAATAAATAGTAAGGTATATATGTAAATTCAAATATATCAGTAACAATTTTGGAATTTAGATTTAGAATTTCAATTAAAAGACCAAGGCTATCAGCCGAATAAAACCAAGACTTATTATGGACTACCAAAGAAGGACAAACTTTAAATAAGCAGATAAGGAAAGGATAAAAGTTAATAGCATGGTAAAAAGAAATGCTAAGTAAAAAATAAGTAAAAGGAAGTTGTTTGTGTCTGTATATTTTTATCAGACAATGAAATCAAAGATGGTGTGGCAGATTTAATAATGGCAGCTCTTCCCCACCAAAATGTCCACAACCTAATTCCTGGAATATTTAATGCATATTACATGCAAAAAAGATTATGAAGATGGGATCAAATTGAGAAGCTTGAGATGGGGAGATTTCCTTAGAATATCCAGGCAGAACTGATGAATTACAAGACTGCTTATATAAGAGATCCAGGGCTCTAGAAAAGAGAAAAGGGATCAGGAGAGGAAGGATGGAAGAAGAAAGGAGGAAGTGGAGACATGAAAATAACCAAAGCATGTTATAAATGCCAAAACGAAGCCCATAATTCTATACAAATAATATACATTGAAAAAAGTGAAGAATGGAAGAGGAATCATTGTTAGATAGGAGGCTGTGTGGGAAAAGGAGCGGAGAGACAGAGTATGTTATGCTGCAAGTTTTGAAAATGGAGAGAGAGAGAGTCACAAGCCTACAGATACATGCAGTTCTGGAACTTGGAAAGGTCAAGGAAACAGATTATCTCCTAAAGCTTCCAGGAGGAACACAACTCTGGAGGAAAAATTTTAGACTTGATCTCCAGAAGTATGATACTAAGTTAATGTTACTTAAAGTCACTAAATTTGTGGTGATTTGATACACTATCAATTAGAAATTAAAACAGACGGATTACTATAATGACTAAGTGTAATTCTACCAACAACATATAAGAAGCTTAATTTTGCTTTAAAATATAAAGAAAAAGTTAACAGGCTAACAGTATATATAATAAAATCCGCAAATCATGGGATATTTTAAGTACCTCTAACATCAACCTTCAGAAGAAATAAAAAATACCAACAAGAATATATAAGATTTAAAGAACATAATCAATAAAACTCACTTTATCAACATTTAGAGAACTTCAAACAGAAAAGTGTAGAGAACTTCAAACAGAAAAGTATATCCTTTTTTTAAACAACATTTACCAAAACAGTGCATATGCTAGATTACAAGACAAGTCTTAATAAATATGAAAGAATTGATGAATACATTCTGTACTATGGAATTTACATGAAAAACTTTAAAAGATAATTAGAAATTGAGCAATATTCTTTCCAATAATTCATAGGTCAATAAACACCTCAAAATGTAAACTATAAAATAAATTGAATGATTAAAAAAGAATTAAGGGCCAGGGATTTAGCTTAGCAACATAAGCGCCTGCCTGGCAAGCATGAGGTCATGAGTTCAATCCCTGGCACCAAAAAAAAAAAAAAAAAGATTTAAGATGTACTATCTACATGCACTGACTTCCCACAATTAATGTAATCATTCTATACTACAAATGCACTAATAAATATACATAAAAACTCAAGAGATTATTAGTTAAATAGTGTAGAAACATAAATTTCTAGGCTTAAATACAGATTATAAAAACACTAGGACTAGTAAAAGAGAAAAGAGGGAGGTGGGAAACGGAAGGGAGAGGGAGGAGAAAATGGAGAAAAAAGAGGGAAATCTCAACTAAAGAAGTACAATGAAGAAAATAAGCATAAGAGCAAAAATCAATGAACAGAATCTAGATATAAAATAGAAAATGCTAACAAGATGAGAGTTCTTTGAGAAGGTTAATATCGGTGAAATCTGACAAAATTGAAAAAAATAGAATGCAACTGTATCAGGAACTAAAATGGGCACATCACTATGGATCATGCATACCTCAATAATAGGATAAAATTATAATAATGTCAATGTATTTAAAACTATGGATGAAATGGATAAATTCTCATAAAAATTGACATCAAAACTGACACAAAAGGAATAAAAATGAGTATTCTACTATTTATTAAATTTTTGAATTTGCCTTATTAATCTATAAATTTATATAGAGAAATAGAACATGTGTCATAATTATATCACAAAAAGGGAACATTTTCTAATTTATTTGTTCATAAAAATATAATTCTATGTTTAATCTCTGATTTAAACCATTCTCACAAAGAATCTTTATAAATGGCTTCACTGGTAAATTTTTCCATTAATATAAGAAAGAGATAATATCAATTTTACAAAAACTCTTTCAGAAAATTAAAATAAGAAAAGGACCATTCCTAATCCATTTTATTAGAGCAGTGTAACCTTGATACTAAAATCCTAAGTAAAAGCATTATCATAAATAAAAAATACAGGTGGTGCATTCTCATGAAAATAGATGTAAAAACCCTAAATAAAACTTTAATTAAAAAAAACTTGGAAAACTTAAAAGCAATAATGTATCAAAACTAAAAAGAATTTATTCCACTTCTTTAAGATTTAGAAATTATTGTAATTCATTATATAGAAAAATTATATGATCATCTTAAAAAATACAGTGAAAGCATTAGAAAAAAGTCAATATTCATTTAAAAGAAAAATTTTGAATGAAGATTAGCCTCAATCTCTAAATATAAGCAAAAAATAAACACCTGCCTCTTTCTTAGGAATAAAAAAGTGGAATATTTCTTTCTGAACTTCAAGATAAAATGAAGGTGCTCCTAAGTATCACTTTTCTTTCAATATTGTACTGAAGGTATTTACCATCTAATAAGCATAAAATTAAAAATAAAGTATAAGACATGGAAAAACAATGATAAAAATGTTATTATTCATAGGTGACATTGTTGTTTACAATTTTAAAAATCCAAAAATTCTGAAGATAATTTTTTTCTTTGGTGAAACTGAGGACTTAACACAGGGCCTTCACATTGAGCTATGTCCTCAGCACTTTTTATCTTTAATTAGGAACAAAGTCTTGCGAAGTCAAATAGTTGCCTAGGGTGGGCTCATACTTTCAATATTTCTGCCTCAGTGTCCCAAAATATAGGGCTTACAGGCCTGTCCTAATGGAATCAGCTGTAAGATAAACTTGTAGAAGAAGGGTATCAAGCATTGCTACTTGGCATATGCTTAAAAATCAGTTTCATTTCTATATTCCATCAACAAACAATTATAAGTGAAATTATGAAAACTTGAGAAATTCCAACTACACAATGCATATAAAATATCTTTGAATAAATTTAAATACATATAAGACATATACCAAAAAACCTATGAAGTTGAAAATTATTGCTGAAAAACTGAAATATTGCTGATAAGTAAATGAATTCAGAAATTATTTCATGGGTTGTAAAAGTCCATATAGATTCTCCCCTAGTGATTAATATACTGAATGCACACCAAATCAAATCATGAGCAGCTAATCAATGTAGAAATAGTTAGCTAATGCTAATAGTTATATGGTAATATGAAGAGCCAAGAGTTGCCAAGGCAATCATCAAAAAGAGAAACAAAGTTTAAGAATTTATTCTACTGGATATCAAGACTTATACATCACAGTAATTAAGAACATGTTATATTGGTATAAGACTAGGCAAGGAGAAGAGCCCAACAATATACCTATAAGTATCTGGATACGTGCTTCCTAATGAAGACTACACTGCAGACAGAAAATGAATGAACTTTTCAAAAAAATGCTGCTTGAGCAACTAGATAAATAAATAGAAAAAAATTCAATGCACCCTTCTTTCCCACCTCATATACAAAAAATCAATCCTATGTGTATTGAGGTTCAAATGTAAAATGAGAAAGATTCATGAGTAATGAGAAACATTTCATAAAGGAAATGCCATAAAACACTACTATATTCCTACCAGTAGTGCTATCTGCTGCAATGAAAAACACCTTGAATATCAATGGTTAATAATAATTTAGAAAAAGTGAAAGGGTTAGTGGGTTTGCCATTAGATAACTACTTTGAAAAACTCTGGCACAATATTTAAAGCTAATACAGTATTCTTCCCTTATCTTCAGATGACAAACTCTTAGACTCTAAGAACTATAGACAGTGCCAAACTCTGTATATGATATGTTTCATTCTTACAGTAGAATTTTTTTGTTTATTTAAGAGAAAAAAGACACAGAAAAGAAAAACAAAAAGCAAAAGAGAAAAACAACAACAACAAACCCAGTACAATAACAATATAGGTTTACAAAACAAGATGACAGGACTTTGACAATTGTTGTAATGTTGCATATTGTTATCTTCAAAAGTGTTGCTTAGAATAACAGATATAGACATATAAAATTGATCTCATCATATGACTATTAACTGTTCTTCCTAATAGCTAATACAAGTAGTAGTATAGTCATTTTAGCTATCTTTCCTCCTTTCCCCTATCCCAATTACTTTTCCTCTTTGAACAGTTTCTTACCTTTACACAGTATTTACTGTAGAGTTTGGATTGTATATACTCTTCCAGTTTCTTACACTAGGGAGACAATACAGTATTTACACATGTGAGTTTGATTTATTTCACTTATGAGTATGGTCTCATGTCACGTCCATTTATTTATAAATGTTTCAGTGCAATCTTTCTTTATAGCTGAGTAGTGCTCCACTGCATAAAAATACCACATCTTTTTTATGAATTATTTGATTTATGGGCACTTGGGTTGCTTCCACAATTTGACTATTACAAATTGTGTTGCTATAAACATTGGTGGGTGTACACATACCACTGTGGTATGATGTTTTCAGTTCTTCCGGGAAAGTGCCCAGAAGTGGGATAGCTTGGTCAAATGGAATCATTATTCTTAGCTTTTTGAGGAATCTTCACATTGATTTCCACAAGTGGTTGTACCAGCCTACACTCCCATAAACAGTGAAGAAGAGTTCGTTTTTCCCCACGGCCTCTCCAGCATTTGTTATTGGTTGATTTCTTGATTTTGGTCATTTTTTATGGGGTGAGATGAAATCTCAGTGTTATTTTAGTTTGCATTTCCAAAATCACCATTGATGTTGAACATTTTTTCATATATTTATTTGTCATTTGTATTTCTTCCTCTAAGAAGTGTGCATTCATCTTAGATGCCCATTTTTGGATTGGGTCCTTGAATTTTGGAGGTCTGACTTTTTATAATTCTTTATATGTTCTATATTCAAGTTCTTTGTCTGAGGAACAGTTGGCTAAGATTTTTTTTCCAATTTGTGGGTCTTCTTTTCACTCTGAGATTTCTTTTGACTTGCAAAAACTTTTTAAAAAGATGAGATCTCAGGTATTGATTCTGGGGAGTATTTTCCATGCAGTTTGATTTTTGGTCATGAACTCTCTGCTTATGCCTATGTTGTCAAGATTTCTACCTATTTTGTCTTCTAGTAGAATAAGTGTTTCTGTTTTAACATTTAAATCTTTGATCCATTTTGAATTTAGTTTAGTGCATGGTGATAGGCATGGGTCTAGTTTCATTTTTTGGCATATGGAAAGCCAGTTTTTCCCACATCACTTATTCCTGGAAGCAAGTATTACCCTAATATTAAAACTAGAGAAAGACCCAACCAAAAAAGAAAATTACAGGCCAATCTCTCTAATGAACACAGATGCAAAAATCCTCAACCAAACTGGAGAATAGAATGCAACAAGTCATCAAAATTATACGCCATGATCAAGTGGGATTCATCCCAGGAATGCAGGGGTGGTACACCATACACAAATCAATCAATGTAATAGACCACATTAACAGAACCAAGGACAAGAACCACATAGTCATCTCAATAGATGCAGAAAAAGCTTTCAACAAAATCCAACACTCATTCATGATAAAATACACTACAGAAAATCAGAATAGATGATCTCCACCTCAATCTCATAAAAGCCATATATGATAAAACAACAGCCAACATCTTACTAAATGGGCAAAACATGAAAACTTTCAAACTGAAATCAGGAACAAGATAAGGATGTCCATTATCACCACTCTTATTCAATATAGTGCTGGAAACATTAGCCAGAGCAATTAGACAAGAGAGAGAAATAAAAGGAATAAAGATAGGAAAGGAAGAAGTTAAATTATCTTTATTTGCAGATGATATACTCTACATAGAGGGCCCCAAAAACTTCACTGAAAGACTTCTAGATGTAATAACCAAACTTAGTAATGTAGTTGGATACAAGGTCAACACTCAAAAATCAATAGCACTCTTGTACACAAACAACAAACTCAGAGAGAGAAATAAGGGAAACCACAACCTTCACTACAACATCCAAAAAAAATGAAATACTTAGGATTCAATCTAACAAAAGAAGTAAAAGATCTATACAGTGAAAACCGCATTACTCTGAAAAAGGAAATTAAAAGAGGATCTCAGAAGATGGAAAGACATTCCCTGTTCATGGATAGGATGAACAAACATTGTGAAAATGGCCATTCTCCCAAAATTGTTATACAGATTAATGCAATTCCAATCAAAATACTAATTGCATACCTCATAGTTCTAAAGAAATTGTCCCTAAAACTCATCTGGCACCAGAAGAATAGCAAAGGCAATTCTGGGCAACAAAGCTAAGGTAGGAGACATTATAATCCTTGACTTGAAATTATATTACAAAGCTATTGTGATAAAATTGGCATGGTACTGAAATAAAAACAGACCTGAAGATCAATGGAATAGAAGACATAGCCACAAGTACAAACACACTCAAAGCAACCTCATCTTTGACAAAGGAGCCAAACATGTACACTGAGAATGATAGCCTCTTACAGTAGATATTAACAACTTCAGCATATGCTTGTTTTTCTTTGTTTATTAAGTTGAGAACTTTATCTTTTCATTGGAAAGAAACACATTGATAGCTTCTCTTTGACATATACGGACTACCAGAATCACTAAACTTGTGCTTCAGAGCATTTTCATTTAAGCACAAATACCATGATAGCCAATGTGATAACTAAGGTTACTACATGATGCTAGTGCAACACAGAAATGGTGGTCAAAGGAATGATTCTTGTCTAGGCTCAGATGTAGTAGGTAAGTGATTTCATCATAATGTTTAGAAAAGCTCTCAATTTAAAAGTTAAACATTGTTTATTTCTTGAAATTTCAATTTCATACTATATTGGCCAGTTTTCTTTTGCTGGGACAAAGCACTTGACACAGCATAAAGGAGAAGAGATGTGTTTTTGGCTCATGATTTCTGGTGATTCAGTCTGCAGATGGCCAGCTCCAAAGGTAAAAGATCATGGCAGAGTTGCGTGACAGAGGAAAACTTCTCTTCTCAGGATGGCAGAAAGCAGAGAGTGTTGGAAAGAAACAGAGAGGAGGGAATCAGAGACCAGATATAGTCCCCAAGGTCACATCCCCATGTCTTGTTTCCTCTATCTTGGTCCCATCTCCTAACCCATCCAGCTATTATTTCATCAATAGACTTATTAGGTTAGTGGACTCACAATCCAATCACCTCTTCAACAGTCTCAATCCAGTCAAGTTGACAATGAAGATTAATTGCCACACATTTTTTTTATCACAATTACAGGTTAAGTGAAGCCACAGGTAAAGAGGAACAACTGTATCTATCCTATAAGCTAAGAATTCCATTCCTAGGCATGTAGCCAACAAAAATGGAAACATACACTCATTAAAAGCTGAAAACGTCTTTTTTAGATTTTCTTGTACATAAATACTATTTTAATAGTCCAAAACTGGCACTAGCCCAAATGTTCAACAATAACAGATTAAACAAACTTCAGGTATAGTGCAATGTGCATCAATCTTACAAAATAATATGAGAGGAGCCCAACAAAAGAGAGTATACATTTTATGTTTTCTTCATATAAAGTTCAAAACCAGGCAAGATTAATTTATGTTTTTCAATGTTGGCACAGTGCTTATCTTCAAATAGGAGATTATAGTTAGTGGAAGTGGTCATGAAGGGACTTTTGTTCTAGCAATGATTCATTTACCAACATTGGTGGTTTTTATACAAGTGTGTTCATCTTTCTGCATCAGTGTTTTAATTCATTAAAATGTTATTAAAAACAACACAGAACATTTTGTCCTCATTTTTCCCCACAGTTCCAGAAGGTTCTGTGTGTGCTAGCATCTCTTACCATCACAGAGGGCTACCTAGGTTAAGAACCTTTTTATTTTATCTTTAAGATGGAGTTAATCTTCAGATGATCAGAAATCATGTAATTTCTAATATGTTATGATTCTGTAAACTGTCACATTTTGCTTCTCAGATTAAAATTATTATGTTCCTATTATCTACTTTGGGTCATAGAAGGTCATAATTAAATGATGCAAGTTGCCTACAATACTGAAAGTACTCAAAGAGTCTACTGTATTTTCAAGAAAACTCCTCAGGGAGTTAGTACTTACTGTTTCTGCTTTTAATGTCCTTTTAATATCTTTACAGACCTCATTCCAGCTGTGTGCTTATTTCTCCATCTTCATCAGAAAGCCATATATTTAAGGGTAGATATTCCCTCTACCTCTTCCTCCCTTTTATTCACTGAATAAACATTTAATGAGCACTTACTATGTATCAGGTATTGTGCTAGCCATTAGGGTATAATATTGAGAGAAAATGTATATGATATCTGTATTCTTACAGCCAATAGTAGGAATAATAGAAATAATGCACACTGCTCAAGTAATTAATTATACAAAAATAATTACAACAAACAAGATTTATGGTTCTTTAGAGTTTATCAATCCAAAGAGATTTGATCTAGTTCTTGAATATTTGTGAGATGGGGAGAAGCAAAGGTTTTCTCAAAGAGACAAGGCTTGAGCAGAGCTTCCAGAAGGAAAAATAAGTATCTTAGGAAGAATGAAGGAAGAGAAGGGCACAAAGGGAATGTTATAAGCATAGATTAGATATATGGATGATTTATTTAAAGGAAAGGCTAGAGAATTGTACAATTGGCAACTCTGTAGGTCCTTAAGTATTTTCCTCGACCAAGGTTGGCTTCTTCTTACCATTTAGACTTCAGTTTAAATGAAATCTATTCAAGACAGGCCTTCTTTAACTCCCTGATTTAAAATTTAGTCACTGAAGTTGAAACGAGTTCTTCCTCCTTGTTTGCTAACAAAATCTATTTAATTAATTCTCTTCTAAACTGCAACTGGTGGCAAGACAGACTTCATCACCAAGGATTTAATCCTATTTGGTTTATATCATCTATGTCTCATTATGATTGCAACAATGCTATGGACATGTGAAGCAATTCTAGCCAATAAGATAAGAGGGAAACTTTTTTTTAAGACAGGATCTAGCTATGCAGTTTAGGCTGGCCTTGAACTCACTTTTTAGCCCAGGCTGGTCTCAAACGTGCAACAGTCCTCCTGCCTCAGCCTCCCAAGTACGAGTGCTGGGATTACAGGCATGCACCATCATACTCAGCTTAGGGAAATGTACTTCTGAGAAAATGTCTTTCACTCGTTCAAAAGGAAAAGGAAAATGTACAGACACATATTCTTACCTTTGTTCCTTTGTCACTGGACATGGTGGTGAAAGCATGTCATGCTGTGTCACTGTATGACTATGAGAAGGAAAAGACGGAAAGCATGGTTCTTGATGATTTATCTGACTACTAAATTAATAAGTTAGAACCACGCTCTTTCTAGACTGATTATTCAAATTGCTCTTAACTAAGTGCAGCTGTTAGTTGTGGCAGAAAATATTTCTTTTTAGACATTAACACATGATTGTAGTTTAATTTTGTATATAGTATCTATCCTCATTGATTTTCATTTATTTATTTTTATACTGAAATTTATGCTACAAAAAATACAAAGTCCTTATGTACCATGTTCACTGTTATATTCCTAGTGTTAAGAATAGTGCCTTGTATATTATGGTACAATAACTATTTTTGAACACATTAGAAAAATGAAAAAATTTCAAGAACCTGATATGTATAAGGACAACAAAAACAACCTAACTGTATTTCTAATTTTAAAAATTCATGTTACTGATCTTTATAAAATGGTAACTTAAAATAGCAACACTGCTATGAGAGTAGAGACAAGAGTCAAAAATGGGACTTGTGATGGATCTTTAATGCAGATTTGAAACATAGCCCCACATTGTTTGAAAGACTTCCTTTGAAAGATAGTGTAATTACTAGTCACCCCAGGTGTTATGAAAGATAGTGTATGTCCTTAAATCTGGATTCTGTGATTACTTGAACAACAGACTGCTCCAGGAATGACGATATGCCAGTTTCTAAGACTTCTTGAGAAACTGGCTGTTTCATTATTTCTACTTCTTATCAGTTGTAATGCTTGATTTTAGTACTCAGTTATTGTGAAGAAGACACAGCCCAAAGAAAGAGGCCTGTGGAGACGAAATGAAGCTCCTACCCTTTATCTTCAGTAGGCATTGTGCTTGCATCAAGCTAACAGCCATGTCAGTCAGATCTATTGGAAGTGGATCCACTAGTTACTAGGTCAACCAGGCCAGATGGTTGATGCTAGAAGTAGAGTTTGAGTTTCCAGGGCAATCTCTGTATAAATCAAAAACTTCTTAACTAAATAATTATCATTTGAAACCACTAGGTCTGGCAAAGTGGTTTGTTGTGCAGAAAAAGAAAACTATAATGATCTTCAACACAAACAAGCAGGAAGATGCTAGAGAAGTACAGTTTAAATTTGGTTTAAAAAAAGGAACATCAAAGCCTGGGATTTAGACAAGCAGCATCAATGCCTGTCTGGCAAGCACAAGGTCATGAGTTTGATTTCTGGTACCCTTGGGAAAAAAAAAAACATGAAAAGGAATATCAATGGTAGTTATAAAAAGTGCTAAAGGATGAAAGGCATGAAAGTTAGATGAACTATATATTTTGTCATGAGGTAAAAGCTAATAACTACAAGTTGCTTTAAGATTGGCATTGGTGGGGAGTAGCTAAAGATGGCAGATCAGTGAGCAACAAAATACAAACCTTCCCGGGAGAAACAACTCACATGCCAGAATAAAACATCTTGGAGAGATCCAGACAGAGGGAGATGGGTCCTCTTGACACAGGAAGAAATTAAAAAGTAAAAAAACTCAAACATGCAGTCTCGGGGCTACAATTGGAACAACAAAAATTACCTGACACGGCATTTTCACTGTGACCCGGCATGTTTGTGCCGGCCTGAATTCACAAATTCCTGCCAGTCTGCAGAGCCATCCAAACTCATTCTCGCTGCCACTCACAGGAGCCACAGCTGCTGCTGAAGTTGGGGGTTGGTGAGCCCAATGGAGAGCGGGGCCAGCAAAGGGACCTTCATTAATCCACTGCCAGTGCTGGGAATGAGAACCCTCCCCACGGGAAGGGTGTGATCAAATGGGCCACATGTTAGAATCAGGGAGGAGGAGCCTGAACTGGGAGCAACAGTGATTTCAGTTGGTTGCTCCCCCCACAGAGCAGATTTGTGGCATTTGCTTAAACTGGGTCGTGCCCCTGGCCAGGAACCAATGAGCTGTCCCAAATCAATTCCCTGTGCTTAGCATGCACTAACCTGATGAAGGCCTCTGAAGTTTGGCTGGCCTTCAGGGGAGGGGCCAGCTTACGTAGTCCCTGCTTACATCTAACTGACAAGAGCAGGAAGGAGAGAGTGGAGGTCCCTCGCCAGTGTGATTTGGAGGAAGCCTGGCTGACAGAGAAGGGGGCTGGAACCTCCACTGTACACCTGTGTGGAGGAGGCAGGGACCATGACAGGAGAGAGAGGCAAGAGAAGTCCCCCAGCCCAGAACCCTGAGAGCACTGATCCAGGAGAGGGAAAAACAAGGGAAAGTGAGGGCAGCAAACATGCAACATCAGACATGGCTTCAGTAGACATTAAGAGATATCTTCAGGACCTTGTAGACAAGCTTGAAACTGAAATATTAAATCAGGTAAAGCAAGATATGAGTAGAGTAATAAAAGAAATGCTAAGCATCTCTCAGGAAGACATAGATGGAAGAAGAGAGGAACACAAAAAAGAAGAGAAACACTCAATAAAGAATATAAAGAAAATATAGAATACATAAAGCAGATTCAAAGAGATTATCAGGAAATTAAAAACTCCATTGAAAGCTGGCAAAACTCCTTGAAAGAAACTAAGGATAGACTATCAAAACTTGAACACAAGTTTGCAATGTGTGATCATGAAAGGAAAGATCTCTTAAAAGTAACAAGGAAACAGGGAGTAAAAATACAAAGGCTAGAAGATGACTATAGAATCTATAATTTAAGAATAAGAAATGTGAATGAAGAAGCAGGAATACAAGCAGGTGAATTACAAAGCCTACTCACAGAAACAATTAAGGAAAACTTCCCAAGCATGGGAAAAGAAAATGATATTTGGTTATGTGAGGCATACAGAACTCCAGCCACCTACAACCAAAACAGAGCTACACACAGACATATAAAAATCAAGATACCAGAAATTCAATATAAAAACAGAATATTAAAAGCCATCAGAGAAAAGAAACAGATTACCTATAAAGGTAAGCCCATCATGATCACAGCAGACTTCTCGACACAGACCATCAGAAAAAGAAGAGCTTGGAGTGAAGTCTTCCAAACCCTGAAAGAAAATAACCTCCAGCCCAGACTGATGTACCCTGCAAACTGTCACTAGAAATTAATGGAGAAACGAGATGCTTCCATGACAAATAGGAACTGGGGGAATTTGTGACCACCAATCCAACCCTACAGAGAATACTGAATACTGAGAATACTCTAGAGAGAGAGAGAGAGAAAAAATACCAGGATTTTAGGAACAGTGGCAGAAAGGCCTCAATGAGTGAGGCAGGCAGTAGAATGAAGGAGAAAACTATACAAACAAAGGCAGAAAAATAGCACAGCAGAAATGAGGCAGAAAAGGATGGCTAGAATCTCTAACAGAGATGGCCTTCATACACTATATTGTTAATAGTGTACCAGGATTTAAAAGCGACATTACTCATACCACTCTGCTTAGATGTATTATATTCTGTTCCAGTCATTCTACCTGTACTAGATTTGAGGGCACAGACAGTTATCCCAAAAATAACAGGATATAGTATGGTAATCATCCTTAATTTCCTATTAACTTAATTTAAATCTCTGTATAACTTACACTGTTTTACCATGACTGATCATAATCGAATCTGGTTTGTTAGATTGCTGTTTTGCATTGATAGATTTTATTCAAAGCTGTTATGATTGATAGTATCATTGAGTATAGCCAACTGCACTGAAGATGCCAAGATTCACTAGAATATCCACTCTAGTTTGATTATTACCTGCCTTTGAAGTTTTAAACTATCTACAATGTTTTATTTTTACTAATATTGTTATGTACTGCTATATTCAATTATACTGCTATATTCAGTTATGCCTGATGATATAGACAATTCCATTGAAGATAATAAGAGACAACACAGTAATCATTGTAGATCAGTTCATACTGTGGTTTTATATGACTTTTTGGTATCATGTTTTTATAGGAATTTATTTTGTTTTGTCTTGCTATGTTTTGTTTTTCCCTCTAATACAGAAAGGATAGAAATACATGTAGAGATTCATGCATGTGTAATGTTTATAATCTCACTGCTTGAACAACTATTTCTAAGAGGACAATATATAATTTATCAACTAGTGATTTCCTACTGTTTATCTTTATTTTGAAATTATGTATTATTTCTACACTTTACATGTTTTTTTCTCTTTAAATAAAAAAAAGAAAATAAAAAAAAAGATTGGCATTGGTGCTGCTAAAGACTATACCAGCCCACTATATCACCAAGTAATGATTAATTTTATTTTTCAACCTGGTTAAATCATGGTACCTAAATATTTGGTCAAAAATTTGTCTAGATACTTTTGTGAAGATATTTTTTACATGAAATTAACAAATGAAATGGAAAACTCAGGTAATGCATATTACCTTCCCTAATGAGCAACAATCTTTGTATCAAGCAAAGAGTTGAAAGCCTTGATACAAAACAAACAAACAAACAAAAAAACTTACCTCCTCAAAGATAGGTTGAATTTTACCAAAAAAGTGTCTAGATTCAAACACTAACTCTTTCCTGTTTATCCTGACTGCCAGCCTAATCCCAGAGATTTTGGAGCCAATTCCTTAATATAAATCTCTCACACTTCTCTCTGTAGATATAAATATATAGAGAGAGGCACAAACACAGATACAAATAAAACAGGTCTGAAAAAGTACAGTAAATGACAAAGCTGCAATCCCTGTCCTGATGGAGATTACATTCTACTGAGGAAATAAAAAAACAATAATAAGTATTGAGCTGAGAGTTGAGGATAGAAGGGAAAGGAAGGGACAATGAAAAAAAAAAGAAGAAGAGGCTGGATAAAGAATGGGACCTAATGGAATAAAGGATTACATTAGACTTGCACAATGACTTCCTCTACCTAACAAGCAAAGAACACCCATGATTAAGAAATAAAATCTTTGTTGTAAAAACAGTGGGTTCAATGATATTGAGCTTCACAGGTTATATCTTCCTGGAAGGAGGGCAAGGAATTTACAAGAATCATGGTTGACATCTACTAAATCTAATCTTTAGGAAAAGTGCTCATGTAGACATAAATAAAGCTTATTAACAAAACTCTTAACATTATGAAAATTTCAGTTTAGCCTTACTGAGTAGGTTCAAAAGTATAGTTAAATTACATATGGGGAAATTATACATGATTAAAATGCTGTATAACATCCTTAGGTCAAAAGAAAAGACACACATTTTGGCCCTAGAGGGCCTGATTCTTTCCTCAAAATCAATGAGAAAGCAGGCTCATGCATTTTCAATAGTGGACATGAAATTCAATTTGATTCACAATGGTTCATGAAGATTTTTTCCCAAGTTATTTTTATATGAAGGCATGTCTAAAAAATCTCAACTTACATTTAAGTTTCTCAGACTTACTAAATAATCACTACAGTAATGCATTCTCATGTCTTAATTTTGTCTACTCCAGATGTCAGCATATAGATTGTTTGCTTTTCATTTTCCATTCCTCTGCATTTCTTTATAGAATAATACATTTGTAAATGTTCTAATTTTTTAATTGGGGGAGTAGAGCAAGAGGGCAAGAAGAAGTAGGGTGGGTAAGAACTTTAGGGTCTCACCTATGATGTGAATTTGACTAACTTACCTGCTGGAATGAAGTTGGGGGAGAACCAGTTTGGAACTCCACAGAAACAGTAACAGCTTTTAATTTGTTGAAGGATATAGCCCTGAGGAACATTCAGACTTGCCTGTGTATTTTCTCCAATGTACAATATTGGTGGTCCTCCTTGAGTGGCAAATTGAATTCCTTTGCAGGGTTGGTATGCTGTACTAAACTCAACTTAGTCCCCTCCCCACATATTTATTGAATCAGGCAGATGCACCCATCCTATAACTAGCATAACTGAATAATCATTGGGGAGAACTTGGTTTATACATATCCAAGCTAATCCAGTAATGCTCTGATAGAGTATATTAACAAAAACCTGCATTTCAGACCCAGCTGGTGAGCAGCTGGTTGACAGATGAGAGATAACAGATTGTTCTCCAACAGATACAATAGCACTTGCTCAAAGGCAGTGGTTATCAAATTTTAGTATGCATAGAAACAAACTAGAGTACTAGCTAAAAATGCAGATTCCATGACCACAGTACTAACAGTTCTGAGCCAGAAGATCTGGAATATGGCCCAGAAATCTCCTTTTTAATAAGCAGCTGCAGGTGATTCTGGTGCAGTCAGTGAAAATCACATTTTGAGAAGCATTATTTCTCAAAGCCATTCAATATCACCATTCAAGATATTTGGAGGCCAAAAGAGATAGTTTTTCAACCAATCTTTCCACTTGGGTTTTGACAGCTGAGTCCAATCCACAGCTGGTAAAGAGGTTGGCTAATGACCACAGATAGGTTTGATCCTTCGAGATAGAATACTTAAAATGGTTTGGGAACTTCTGTTTCTCCCCATCAGTGAGGGGGTTGGAAGGCAGCCATGACTAGGCTAGAAATCCAGCTGGCATAAAAACTGGAAGACAATCCTTAGTGAGGTCTGGGTTCAATATCTAACTGCTAAAGAGCTTGGCTGTCTGCCTTATGGTGTATAGTCAATCTCTAAATGATACAATGCTTTGATAACATAAGCAGCATGGGTTAAATTCAGGAACTGTAAGAAACTTAGATAAAAGTCCTAAAACCTAAAGTTTGGTCCCCAAATGGAATGGAGCTTGGACAATATTTGAAAATGAATTTAGTCCTCAAATAGTAAAAGTTCTGGATATCAGGAATGAGGTCTGGGTTCAATCTCTTGTCAGTAAAAAGCTTGGAAGACCAGCCTGGGGTCTGGTTTCAATCGTCAGATGGTAAAGAGTTCAAATGACAACAATGGTTTCTAGGTTCAAGTGAAAGCTGACAAACAGCTTGAAATAAATGGCAAGATCTGGGTTCAATCTTGAAATGCTAAGGGTTTAGATAATTGTCATGAGGAATGAGATCAGCTTGAAGGATTCTAAAAGCCTAGGTGAGGTAGCTAAGAATCTGCACCAGATGATTAGAGACAACTCAGTCATGATCCACATAGGAAAGCACTTAGATAGTGGCCACTCTTTTCAGATTAGGAGATAGGGTGCTCAGGTACATTGAGCTAGTGCTACATGTTTATCAATGTAGAAAGAAGCTTGAATTGCAGCATGGAGTAAGAAAATGGATACAAGTACTAGATTGTGAACTAATTTTGTAAAACTATTATGTGATTCTCCATATCTCCAACTATGGAGAGAAATACAGGCATCAGGCCCAGGAACGTGATTTCTGAAATAATGGAGCTCTTTTGCCAGGACTTTTTCTGATAGAATGACTCTTTTATAGGGCTAAGAAAGCAGATGTCTGAAAAGCACTGAAATCTATGATGTGTGTTCCTAAGTGAGATGACAGCTGGCACCATGGAGAAAAATCTTGTTCTTACTTTTATAGTTTTACTAATACTCTTCTTTCTGATGTTCTGATTTATCAACAAACAGCAGTTTCTGGAAACATTTAAAAGTGTTCTCGAATAGTGGACAAGCAAACAGCTCTCCAAGTATCTAACAAACCATGAGGCTCTTAAAGAAGCAAAAATGGAACTGGATTCCTTGTGGAGCAAGCAAAACCTGAGCCATAGGTTTATTCTTAGGTATCTTTATTCTTTGACCTGACAAACCAAGGTGAATAATAAAAAATGGTGGTCTCATTAAGGAACTGGTTTGGAGTACAGATATAACTGCCAAAGCTTTATATGCTTCTTGAATCTTAGCATGTTCTAAGAAATACCTTTTAAGGAGTAACCATACTTCAGACTTATGGAACATGTTAGAAATTTGTTTTAACATAATGCTATTATAGTGATATTGTTATTAATAGGTAACATTTATTGAGCAGTAATAATTTGACAGATAATGAATGAGACATTTGGCATGTGCTAGTTTATTTAACCTTTTACATGATTGTATAAAGTAGATCTTGTTATTATCTTCAGTTTATGGAAAAGAAAATTGAGACACAGATGTTAAGGCACTACTGTGATCATCACTTTTTTCTAAAATCAAAAGTGCTTTTTCTGACATTCTTCATATTTACATTGAAATTGTGATTAAATTCAGCCTATGAGAAATGTAAATAAAGTGATATAAACCATTTTTGAGTCTAAATTTTTAAAATGTAAAGTAGAATTCTCAGATTTATTCTATAACCTTGCTAACAGTAACATTATAGACAGTTTTTCAGGTGATATGACAGGGTTGAGGGAATGCCTAATGTGTCCCAGCTAGTCTTCAAACAAGAAATAAATCTTAATTGAACTAAAGTATTTTGTGTTGAAATCTAAGTTCCACTGATTGGTATGCTCTATTATTTTACAAATCAATAAGGAAGAAAAAATGCTCCCAACAAACAATAACACTAACTACCATAAAAACCACTCAGTCAATGTTACATTTATTTCAGAGATGCTTAAGTGTGAAGAAATGGCAGTGCTTAGTTTCCTCACTATCAAGGCTCAGGAAGGAATTTTAAGGCACTCAAAAAGTATAACAATTGTAACTGATTGTGACTCATGAAATATATTACTCCATTGATTCATATTGATATATTAAGAGTGAATTGTTTCTTCGTGGAAGATAACAGACAGCCAATTCATATCCTTGAAAATGTTCAATAAGGAAAAGAATCAATTATTTATTTTCATTTCTACATTACATGTACCACTGAGTAACAAACAAATAAGGTGATGTAGAAATTTATAAAAGTATCATAACCAGTAAATTAAAAAGAAATTATTGAATATCTCCATTTTGTAATGTCCAGTAAATTAATGCATTTGGACACTGAGCACCAATAGCTGGAATCACCATTAAAAAGAGAGACAGCTAAATGTCAAGCTTGATGGAAAAACCCAGAACTACATAGACTTGCTCAGAAGTTCTCAAAGTACAGTCTATGGCTCCTAGAACTCTTTTTAGCAAATCAATGAGGTCCTTATACTTTCAGCTACATGTCCCTATGTGGTCAGGTTTTGCTTATATACTTAAAATAAAATAGCATAATAAGATAGATTGAACATAGCAGCAGATACAATAATGCACCTGTCTTCCATTAGTCAAGACATTAAAGAGATTTATAAAAAGGGAAAACAATGTCAATATTCTCACCAAACATTTTTTCATGCAGTTAATATATAATTATGTTCTATTTAATATATTACAGTTACATGCATATATTATAGTTTAAATATGTAACATTATGATTGAAAATATTTATGTTAGTAATATGTTTACTATTGCTAAATTAAAATGAGTAATTACATAAATATTTTCAAATAACTCAGTTTTAGTTTGTAATATAGGTAACATTGATAAGTAAACTACACAAATTTTTGAGGTCTTCAAAGAAATAAAAGAATCCTGAAACTATAATGTTTAAAGACTGTTAATCTTGCCAAATAGATCAAACCTGTCTGATCAATCCTGTGAATCTAGCTATCAATTTTCAGAAAATACAGAGTACAGAGTAACATATACATAGTACAGAGTAACATATACATACAATTATAAGTATATAATGCACATAGTTCAGACGATAGGAAACTCTACAAGTCAAATGCTCCAGATTTTTCCACAGACAAAACTGTAAGGAATAAAAAAGGAGTGAAATATAAAATTAAAATATTTCAAAAACATGAAATTTATTTAAAATATAATAGATAAGGCCCAATTACCATGTCTAGGGATGCATCCTTGAGTAATACAAATGTAAAGAAATAAATGAAAGTGACTGGAATAGTGAATATTTGGAGATAGTTATAGGGATAGTTATTGGGACAGAACACCTTAAGGCAATTCAGAGTGACTAAAAGAGTTCTATTTCTTGACCTAAATTATGGTTAAAAAGATGTCTGTTTACCTGATAGTAGTTTATCAAGCCATGAAGAAGTCCTTCTAAGATAGCAAATCACTATACTAATGCTTTCCAAATATAGAAATGAGTCCTCAAGCCTCTATGCTGAACCATTCATTATACTATGTTTACAGAGATTATAATTTGAAGAGACTACTTCAATCACATAGTTAAAAGAAGGTAAAAACTATTTACTTCTTAAATTCTTGTATCTGTGCATCCAATCATGGGTTCTCATATTTTTTCTTCAAAATTGTTATACGAAATCTATGGAGATCATTGTTTTAGATTGAATTCCTCCACTAGACCCCCAAGAACCAATATCAAATCAGAATGGAGTAAGTCATATTAAGTACCACATAATCTACCTGAATTTAAAAACGGTCTGTTTGTTCTGTGTTTCTGTTATCTTTACCCTTTTCTGCTATTAAAGCCCACTTTTTTTTCTCATTTCAGTGAAGTGATTTTCTTTTTATATATATATCTGAAATATTGCTTTTTATTTTATGAAACAAAAATTCATAACAAAATGAGGAAATAATAATATTTAATAATATTTAATAATAATAATTCAACATCTTCAGAGAAGTTAGTCAGAGTCCAAGACATAAACCAAAGATTCTTACAAAAATAAACAGATAGGAATTTAGCTCAGTGGCATAAATGCCTGGCTGGCAAGTGTAAGGTCATGAGTTTGATTCCCAGCACTCCCCCCAAAATAAACAGATCACAACATAAAACTTTGTATTTCACAATGCAATCCTATACAATTCATAAATCACTGACAAAAACCAATTAGACCTTTAAAAGTCAATTTAAAATTTTTTTGACCTTCAAAAGAAAGTGAAACTGCCTTTGAAAAGAAAGTGCTCCATTATGTTTAGTTATGTGACCTGAGTTGTAAAGTCATTACCTTCTTTGTTTAGATCTCTCAATCTTATCATTCAGATCTCTACCAGAGAACCTGGATTCTTCATTGTCATTATCTATTTATATACCTGCTTCTTGGCTATAGACTAACACAGAGCAGGTTCTCAGGAAACTACATAATGAATTTGACAAAATCTGAAGTGGTTTCTGACAAGAATTTACACATTTTGCTCTCATCAGACCCATCTGTGCTTACATTTCATGCACTTTTTAAAAAAGATTTTTGGTCTGATTTATAAGTTTCTAGCATGATACAACTAACACACTGGAAATAGAGACACATGGCTATAAGCTGTCAGTTCAGCAGTGTATGTGGTGTACCTAATATGTGAAATACACTGCTAAATACTAGAAGACAAAAATATCCTTAAAGTGATAAAGGAGATTATCAACTCAAAATAATAATATCTGAATTAGTGGATAATAAGAATGGTATACTTAGCATTAAAGATGAAAACAAAAAGAGGGAAGGAGGTAGAGAGAGAAATGAAGGAAAGGAGGAGGAAAGGAGGAAAGAAATGGAGGAAGGAAGTAGAGAAGGAAGGAAGGAAAGAGAAAGGAAGGGAAAGGAAAGGAAAGGAAAGGAAAGGAAAGGAAAGGAAAGGAAAGGAAAGGAAAGGAAAGGAAAGGAGGAGACAACTTACCAGAATTTTCAGTATAGTGTGTATGTCAGTCAAAACTATCAGGAAAGTAGACCTAGTAAAAGATTAATATTAAGAGGTTCATTGTAAGACTTGTACAATTATTAGGCATGGCTAGAAAGTTTGAAATCTATAGGACAAGCACCAGTAAGGGAAGATAGTAACTCACTGGCATGGACTAAAGTTGTAGACCAAAAAGCAGAAATTCTTCTTTGGAAGTGTCAACTTTGTTTTGAAAAGCTTTAAACTAACTGAATCAAGCTTATTCAGACTGTGTAGGATAATTTACTCAAATAAACTGATTATGAACTTTAAACAAACCTACAAAATACTGTTACAGTAATAACTAGCATGTGAATAAGCATACAGGAACTTGAGCCTAGCCAGATAGACACATCTAAAATATCACCATAACACAAGACAGCATAATCATTAATACACTGTTATTCAACAATATCAAGAAATATGCGTATTATTTTAATCAGTGACAGCAAGGATTTCATGTCAGAGAGGCCAAAGAGGTAGTAAGCAAATTACATGGAGAGCTTGAATCACATTTGCTCTAGATTGTATTTGCATAATGCAGAAAAATAGCAATGGCCTATAAAGGAACCAAGAGTTGAAAGGAGCAGGGAAGAAGGAAATGAGTAGTAAGTAAAAAAAAAAAAAAAAAAGAATTAAAATGTGTTATATACACATACTAATAATAAACTTATCATACCATGATTAAGCACTGCAAACATGTACTCATAAAAATGGGACAAATGTCAGAAAATTATCAGAATCATGGTATTAAAGCTACCATCCAATGCTATCCCTTGCACTACCACTACTGTTTTCATTTTTCCTTGCATAGGAATCAAGGATCGAATTCAGAACAAATACCAAAATCAGAATAGTGGTTATTTCAAGGGAGAACAATAATTGGATTAGTAGGAACAAATGAAAGCTTCAAGTACATCTGCAGGTTTCTGTTTTAAAAATTTAAAGAAAATTTGATAAAAACTAACATGACAATTTTGGTAATAGATTTATAAATATTCATTACATTATTCTGCACACTTGAAATTTTAATAATGTTTTAAAAGATGTCAAGAAAATACATATTTCAGATAAATTTCTACCAAAAAAAATTGCAATTGTCTCTAAAAATACACGTTTAGAATACTTCTTCTAAGTTCACATTATAGTTTGTAATTCTCACCTATGGCTCAAATCCTGCTGTCATTCACATTCAAGTCAGAATGATCTGAGTATAAATCCCAGATCCATAATTTATGAGTTATGTAACCATACACAAAGCTTTATCTTTTTGAGTCTGTTTTCTAATCTATAAAATGAAGATATTGTGCTGTTCATTCTCTTAGAGATTGATTACATTAAAATATAATAATGAGGCACATAAGATTGAATGCATTGTATTATTTCTATCCTGTAATATAATTATCTTTTCAGATTTTCATCCTCTCTTTTAGAGAAGAACTCAGGCATGATTCATTTTATTATTTCTTACATCACTTCACACAATATTAGGCATTCAAAAAATTATAAAGGAATGTGGGAAGAAGACGGTTTCTGCTGTGTACCAGCGCAGCTATCAAAGTTTCTGGGGGAAGCATGGTGAGAGGATGGGAATGTTAAGTGACAAAAGTTGAGGCAGGTGGAGCCCTCTCGCCTGATGAGAGGAAAGGAACTGCTCGATCACTGTAACACGTTATTTATATACTCAGAAAGATCATGTAAATTTCAACCCTTCTGTCTAGCAATTTGTTTTCCTGGCTGGCCTGGACACCTTCCCTTCTTTAGAGCTGGAACGGCTTGTTTACCTGGCTCACTTTGGGCTCTCCATGTTCTCAGGGATGGCCTTGCTTTAGCCCCACACATGTGATCGATCTCCAGCTCCAGAGCTTCTCCCTACAAGTTTCATCTACCCCATACTACTGACTTCTTGGGCCTTCAGCTCACCTTTGTAAGGCAGATCTGCCTTGACAATGCACATAGAAGTTCATCTGTGGATCTTATATACAATTTTTATAGGGTTGGAAGAAGTTGACACTTATGAGCTAGTTTATTTAAAATCTATAAACCATCTATAGAAATTAGCATAAAATTATAACAGATCAGTTCTAGAAATAGGTCAGTGAAAACTATATGATCCACATTTTACTATAATATGTCTTTACCAATATAGGTAATGAGCCATGTAAAGAACATTCATTTACTCATCTAGACATAATAAAAATATGGAAACTTTATAAATCAAGGCTCAAATCTACAGCCATGCAATGTTGATGATGAATATTTAAATGCAGAATTTAGGAGAGATAATTTTCTCATTGATGACTGGTGTAACAATTTTTGTAGCACTACTATTGCATTTAATATTTGTTTGGAAGCTCTAAACAATAGGATTCAAACGCTTCTTACAACTTCATCAGTTTTTAAGTACAACAGAACACTTGCAATGTTCAAGAGAACATATTAAATTGAAAGGATGTACAGAGATGAAATTAATAGGCACTTAGCCCTCCAAATCCTTATAGTTTTGAAGCAAAATGGAGCATATACAGTATGTAGTTATAATAAGAAGTGCATAAGTTAAGTGACCAGGCTTGATTATTTTTTTATATTCTTCACAGAAACATAGTATTAAGTGTTCAAATAAACACCTAAAGTAATGTGGAAAGTTGCCCATTTCCTCAGTCTTATCCATGCTCCTGTTCTCCTCACCTCCAGTTCACTGTTTGAATCTGAACTCCCTTGACAATGCACCTATTGGCCCATATATGGAGCTAATAATATACATAGTCAAAGTGCTACTGCGATTCAAAACAGGAAACATTCAGACTCACATGGAGAAGAATCAGTAACGGTAAATAAAATTTCAAAAGAATACCATTTAAGATGATCTTTGAGAATCAGAAATGGGAGCAAATAATCACCTGAACCATATTTTAAGCATTTTTAACAAATGTACCTTTGGGGAGCCCGGAGTTTAGCTCAGTGGCACAAGTGCCTGCCTGGCAAGTGCAAGGTCATGAGTTTGACCCTGGTGCCAAAATAAATAAATAAATAAATAAAATAATTGTTTTAAAAAATTGTACCTTCTTATTTAAACCAGAAGGTAATCTTTCAGTTGTATTTTTTTTAAGATATGGCTATTGAGGCTTGGAGGAACTCTGACTTTTCCAAAAATATCCTATCAGGTGAGCTTAAACTGAAGTTGTCTTACTTAATATCTATTGTTCACTCCACTAGATGAACTATCCTTTAATTAAGAAAACCCCCTAGTAGGATGGAGAGGAAGATTTTTACAAGGAAAAGTGTGTTAACAGTACATCTGGGCTGGATGATATGGGGGATAAAGGAGAAGAGTAGAAAATACAGTTGGAAACAGGTGGGGTTGGGTAGTAGAAGGTTTGGAAGTGTCAGCTATTGAGTTTGGACTTTATCCACAGATCCCACAGGACTTGAAAATAAAGTGGATTTGGAAGAAGACAAAAGAGGAAAGAGAATTCAAAAAAACTCCAAGTTCTCAAGTTTGTTTAGCTCAAAGAACTATAGAGTCATCAAGAAAAACACAAAGAGCAGGGGGAAAAAAAGAATAAATCACATTTCAGTCATACTGACATATGAGAAAATGGTTTAAAGAAATTAGCATGTTTAGTCTGGAACAAAGGAAATGAAAGGAAGATACATTAACCATGTTTTTACAGGAATAGGGGCAATCAAAATATACACTGAATGTTATGGCTTGAATATAGATATTCCTCTCAAAGCTTCATGCCATCATAGGAAGGGCTTTTCAGGGGTGGCTGAATCTAGAGAGTGTGACACTAGGCTTGATTCAAGGTGCAATGCTAGGATTAAGGGTTCTATGAGTGCTACCTACACTAAGAATAACTAGCCTGGATAAGATATAAAGGACAGAGAGGCTTATTGCTTGTCTCTTGCTTACATTTGGTGTCTTCTGCCTGCCAAGAACTGTTTCCCCTTTGCGATGCTCCTCTGCTATCCTCCTTGCCTTTGAGCCTGTCAATTATGGACTGAAACCTCTACAAACTGTGAGCCAAAATAACCCTCTCCTCCTTTAACTTTGAATGTCAGGTATTTAGTCCCAGCAATGAGAAAACTAACACAATAAATGTTTAAATATAAAATATTATTATAGTAAAAGACACATTGCCATACATATTCCATCATTCTTGCCACTTTCTCAAGCAGATCTGGAAGTTCTCTTTTCTGTTTTCAATGCTATGTCATTAAAAAAAATGCAGTGAGATATCAGCATTTCCTGAGATCTGTGCCATGTTGGAACTTGGGGCGCTGGGAAAACAAGCAGCCAGCATGCCGCTCTGGTAAGTGGCTGTAGCCTCCCAAGGCATG
This sequence comes from Hydrochoerus hydrochaeris, assembly GCA_004027455.1. NCBI lineage: Eukaryota > Metazoa > Chordata > Mammalia > Rodentia > Hydrochaeridae > Hydrochoerus > Hydrochoerus hydrochaeris. The sequence continues at coordinate 53,868 of PVLA01005368.1, forward strand.
GCCGCCACAGGGTGAGAAGAATATCAGTGATTCCTGCGATCCACACCACGTTGGAATTTGGGGCACTGGGAAAACAGACAGCCTGCACACCACTCTGGTAAGTGGCTGTGGCCTCCCAAGGCGTGGCCGCCACAGGGCGAGAAGAATATCAGCATTTCCTGAGATCTGCGCCATGTTGGAACTTGGGGCACTGGGAAAACAGGCAGCCAGCAGACTGTTTTGGTGGGTGGCTGTGAGCCTACTGGGGCACAGGCTAAGAATCAAACATCAATCTCACCCCCCACTCCAGGCTAGCAAGTGAGAGCCAGAGATCTGAGCATGTCTTGTGAGTTTGGCTATATGCAATATAGCAAATGAGGTGGATTTTCTTCTGCCATCTCTTTGAGGGCAAGTATTTTTATCTCTGTTTTGCTCTGTTTTGATCAATGGTATTGCTCTATTCAATATTCTGTTCTTGTAATTTTGGTATTTCCTTCAATATTGCTCTACATGATTGAAGGAACAACTATTGTGAAGAAAACCAGATATACTATTGTACCTATTGCTGTTGTCCCGGTGACCTGCTGTGAGGTTCTGTACCAGTTTCACTGCACTGCCTCAATTGGCTTTGTCCTGTCTTGTTCTGCTGTATTTTACTACCTTCAAAATAAAATAAATAAATAAAATAAAAAATAATAAGAAAAAATAAAAAAGTAAACAACAACAAAATGGATCAGTAAGGTACAGAGCAACCTGAAACATGATATAACTAAACAGATACTGGACTTAAAAAGCAAAAGGAGGAAAAGAAAGTGCTCTAAAAGATATAACTGCATGTATATTTAAGTGTGTAGGATTGATAACCATGTTGCTAAGTTTTTGTTGGATTGGTGAACAGAACTGTTTGCAGCCTCACTGTTTGAATGTCCACTTCGTATGCTTTAATTTTGTAACTTGAACAACTATATCCAAGAAGACAATATGGAAATGTATCAACTAGTGATTTCTTACAGTTTATTTTTTTGAAATTCTGTACTGTTTCTACCCTTTTTTCTGTTTTGCTTTTTTCACCTCTTTAAATAAAATTTTAAAAAATATATTCACTATTTCTTAAACAGAAAAAAAAAATTTTAAATGCAGTGATTATTACTACCTAGTGTAATCCAAATAAAAGAGAGGCTGTTAAAAAAATTGTAGTGTGCCCTCATCCACCTTATTCACCAACTCTAGTACTGTGTAACTTCTGGCTCTTCTACAAAGATAAAGTGACCACAAAAAGTAAATGTCCTGAATTAGTTCAAGCCACTGAGATTGCCACAATAGCAGAACTAAAGATACTCGTGTAAAAGAACTTTTAGAACAGCTTTGGAAAGTAACAAAAATGATGAGATAAATGTTTTCAAAATGAAGAGGAGTACTTTGAAGGAGATTGATGGCAGTATGTCTCTTACTGTAATAATTTTTTAATTTAAATATGTTGTATTTGCTATCACAAGTTGTAACATTCAACTTTCATAATTCTTGGTTCATGGCACTCTCTAATTGTTGCTTGGTTAACTAATTACTTTCATGAACTCAATACTCAACACAAGAACTATAACAATAACACACACTTATTTATATGCTTTCTCCTTGTGGTTTATCTCTCCAATAGTAGTTGTTTTGAAGTAACTACTACCACAATCTTCCATTTACTATAACTCAATTGACTTTAAGAAAATATAGTTTCTTATAGGAATATAATCCTACAGGAATAGAAAGACTGCTAAAAACTGTGTTTCTAAATTTTAACTCTAGTTCACCTTGTAAAAAAGCCCTGACTTTTTATCCTCATACTGTAACCTTCTGAGCTTTCCTTTTGCTGTCAATTGTGTTGCTAAACTTGATGCTATCTTTTATGTATCTATAATGTGTCTTTGGAGTCATATTCTTGTTCCCAGAAACATAGATGTGCATGAATTAGGGGAAGCCATTACTTCCGAATACATACTCAGTAAGGATGCCTTTTCAATAATTTAATATGTTAAAATAAGAGTTATGAAGAGTATGATAAAAATGAGGTGTGATAAAAATATAATAAATGGTTAAAAAAATTTTAAAAATTACAGTGAAAGACATATTGCTATAATTTCCACTTAAAATACTTTCACTCATCCTATAATTCTGCTCATTTTGTGAAGTAGTTCTGAATGTCTTTTTTCATGAATCTCATTAGTTATGTCATTATAGCTGCCTCAGAATCCTAAATCACATCAAAATGTTTACCTTTCATGGTCAGTTAGACTTAAAGAAAGAGCCAGAATTGCAAGGTGTCAGGTCTGGTAAATAAGGAGGATGACAAGATGTAGAAATGTTTTTATTTGACAGATATTGCCACACATGTTTTGTCAGTAAGGTGTGATAAAAAAATTATCTCACTATTCTTGGCAATTTGTCTTTTACTATGACAAGTTTTTTTGTTTGTTTGTTTGATACCAGGAATCAAACTCATGACCTCACACTTGCCAGGCAGGTGCTGTGCCATTGAGCCATATCCCCAAACACATAATATTTTTTTTTAATTTAAACATTTGTGTAGTTTTGACCTCTCTTTGTATAATGTTTTTCTCTAGTAGAATGTAAATTGCATGACTTTCAGCAGAAACTAATTTTTCTTTTTTCTACTATAACATCTCCTTGTGACTCATAACAAATTCTTAAGAAATATCTATTTGCATCAGTTGAAGCACCAGAAACTATCACACAGAAACTGTGTGGTCTAAAGACAGAGTAACAAGAAGATACTACCTTTTATATACACGCTTACTTAAAAGTAACAACATGGTACAGATGCACCCCAAGCTTTTCATGAGTATAATCTCAGACCCCACCAGTCTATTCTTATAAGGGATGGAATCTAGATACATAAAATTGTTGTAGTAGACCTTTGTAAGTGATCTGACCCATTGTTCTTTATTCTTGTCAATATGACATGCTGCATGTTAAAATTCTGCATTGGTGAATACAGGAAACGGTTGGTACCAGAAAAGAGACTCAAATACAGAGTGCAGTACATTCTCAATAATGGAGTGAAACAAAAATACAACTAACTCAAAAGACATTTGTATTCATATTTGGGATTTAGGCACTTATTTTTGAAAATTGAGAGTTTTGAAAACTACTATAGAATTTTAATAATTAAATTAAACTATAACATAAGGATTAATGGGAAAAGAAATGAAAAGTTTTGCAAATTCCCTAACTTGCTTCCTGCTAAAAGCTATTCCCAAACCTATATTCAGTGTTGAAAGTAGACATAAAATTTTTCTCATGAAAAACTAATTCTACAACAAATGTGCAAAACATATTCTTCTATCTCTAAATGGGTATATATATGTACTACTCACTCCCCAGCTTGGAAGAGGGTGTTGGAATATTTGAGTTACAAAGCTACCAAGTGATGAGTTCATTTCCTGGTGAGAAAAAGCAAATAAGATCTTGAGTCTTCTAATTTAACTTTACACACATATACAAATTTTATTGCTTCAATTCTAATTCTGGCTAGAGACAGATTCTCTTTAATTCCTAGGATAGTAGTTTCATTGGAAGACAGGAATTCCTTGGCACTTCTGAAGAGTGCTAGTGAAAAGTACTCACTTAAATTAGTCAATGATTTACCAGGTTTATTCATAAAGTATGTGACTTTAAGAAAATCACCTGCCCACTCTGGACCTAATTTTCCTCATTGTGGACTTAGGAATTAGAATAAGTGATTTATTAGGTCTATTCTAGCTCTGATAGTCTCTGGATTGAAAAAAAGTATAAAACTGGGGAAGAGAGCTCCCTCAAAAGAGATCTGCCTCCTTAGAAGTGGCATGCAAGATTAATGATTTCAGAAAAAACAGTGTATTGACATGCAGTAGTCTCTCGACTATAAAAATCTTCATTCAGACTGCATTTTTTAACTGAGGTTATGCTTGAGTTTATGATACTAAAGTATTCATACTCTTGTAGGTTTTTTCAGTTATTTAAATGATATCACATTTAACATTAATTTTCTTAAAGTTGGACAATAGAGTCCAATATAGAACTGGACAACAGATTGAAGGATCTAAACTTTTCTCAGTGTCTGACTTATGCATGGGAAACTTTCAAAGGCAAAGATGGAAAAATACTAAGGAAATGAAAAAAGCACCATAGATGAGTACTGATCATAGATTAACCATGGTTGCATTTACATCTATACCAGGATATTCATCAACCATGTAATCCTAGTCATTTAGCCAATTTGAAGCATTTAACTTTTAAAATTAGCTATGATGTACTTGATATATGAGAGGATCTATTATTTATGATATTACATAGCTATTTAATATTTACAATGAAATAATGTATAATTAAACTTAATATTTATAGTAAATGATATTGAGTTTTAACATTTCCATTTTACAGATGAGGAATCTGAAACTCAGAGTGATAACATTAATTGACATTTCCAAAACCCTAACCCTAGCCTTGAGATTAAAAACCCTAAATTCTTTCAAATGTGTTTCTCCATTGGAAAACTATATCAATCAAGAATATTTATTTCAGTTTTTTGCAAAGTAAGGTAGTTGTTGAATGCCATTAAGATATTAAGGACCAGGTTGGGGATTTAGCTCAGTGGTATGGCTCCTGCCTGGCAAGCCCAAGATTGTGAGTTAGATCCCTGGTTAAAAAAAAAAAAAAAAAAGGTCCAGGTGTTGCCCTATAGAGACCTTAATCTTCCAGCCATGCCACATCCTGACACTTCTTTGGCTTGGTTGCTCAAGATATTAAGGACTTGCTTGAAAATATTGCCAAAATGTGACACAAGTAGTATGTAGGTTAACTCCTGAAGATTTTACTGGGTAGGGATAGGTGTTAAAAGATTGCTAGGACCAGAAATGGGGGATAATTCTAGGCACTTTACCTGTGACTTGGAACTAGGCAAGGATGAGAAACAATCATAAGGAAATAAGAATGTAACTTTTTAAACTGCGATCAAAGCAAGAGAGCTAATTCCTTTGCTCCTTTTACTCCATTCAAATCAAGATGGTAGTGTTGGTGAATGGAGGGGTAGCCCAAGAATGTTCTTCATCTTTGGTTTCTCTACTGTTTTATTGTTTTTTACAGATGGTTGGTGACAGTAATGATATCAATGGCTCTATTTTGCCCATCTATCTCTGTTGTAGGTACCAGATCTATATAGTAAATTGCAATGTTTTTGGTTAAAAGATTGACATGGGTATATTGATAACAAAGTCAAATTTTCATGAGATTATAGTATCTAAAGGCCATTCTTGAGGAGAGCATTCTAAAAATCATATGAACGATGGCAGTGTTTTATATTTTCCATGGTGACTGCTGTGAGGAACAATCCTAAACTGTATGCAAAAACCCTGCACTTGGGTTGATTATCTTGTTTTCCTTGTGAGTCTCATTGCTGTGGAGTCACACCTGGTGTGTATCTCTGATGTGGCTTGGAGCGGGGTGGACAGGAGACTTCCTTTCTACTCTCTAGTGTGTCCTGGCCGGTGCACAGGTGTGTCATGGACTAAAAAATAAGATTGGGAACTGGGTCATTTGCAGGCTGAAAGCAGCTGGAGTCTTTAGAGGATAAACCACTGATTGTCTTGGGGCCGTTCAGTAAACGAATGAGAGCTTTCATTACCAGTAGTTGTGGTTCCCAACCCATATGAATTTTTTTCATTTTGAATATTTCCCCCTTGAACAGATGCAAAATAAGAGGTCTTGGTCCTGGTGTGTGGTGTGGGATTTCTGTTTCCTATCAAGCATGGTAATGTTACAGATTCTTTTGTATAGCTAGAATTTATTCATCATCACATAGGTTTCTGTCATGGCTGGATTATATTATTATTAACTTACTGACTTGTCTTTATAAAATTTAAAAAATAAACCAGGCCAAATTCTATATGATATTTTTGGAATTTTGAAAAAGAAAATCAATGTCTAAATTTTTGACAGCTATGCCATGCCTTACCTGGCTACCTTCTATGATCAAAATGTAGATATATTTATCTAAAAGTGATTTGAAAAGCAAAAATTTTCTGTACCCAACATACAATTACTTGACTATAAAGAAAATTAGACCTGCATTTTGAGGTTAACAGTTAGATGAAAAAGAAATAAAAACCAGTTTGTCATCTCTATAGAAATATGAGGAACCTAGAGACAATCTTTTGCTACATATCTTCTGCACACATTATTTCCCTCATTGTCAAGGAAACCCAGGAGTAGTGCAGCATCTGCTGAAACACGCTGTATAATAACTGATGGATAATTCAAACAGTTTCATAATGACAAAACATACAATAAAACATGAAAAATAAAAAGCTACTGGAACTCTAGCTGGCGTAGAATCATGTTAAACAAATTTTTTATGTAAACTTCATTAAGGCAGGTGCCAAACAGCTATTATGGCACATATTATCAATCACAGATGAGTTTATACTAATGAGTCTGGGAGTTGAATTCCACAATACTGTTCTTTACATGTCAGAGAGTACGTATCTATAAAAGCAAAAGGAGGGCCAAGGATTTAGCTCAGTGGCATAAGCGCCTGTCTGGCAAGCGCAAGGTTGCAAGTTCAATTTCCAGTCCAAAAAAAAAATCGCATGTCTTCTGATAAGTTTAAAGTAAATATAAATTATAGAGGAAAAGTACTGATAAGTAAGTTAATCCAAGCCTATTCTTGGATAATTAGGCAGAATCATCTCTTTGGTTTACCACTTAGCTTCAGTTATAACAATAACATTTAACAAAAGATGCTAACTCAGAACTACTAAGAGATTTACCCAAAGGTATGTGACCTAACCTAAGAATATTCTTGAAGCTAAGCAGCTGGCCCCCAGAAAACCACAGCAACTGACCCATCAGCCAGTTTTAGGTAAAAAGTTACCAAATTATTCCCAAGTAAGGCAAATATCAAACTCCACCTATCAGACAATGTCTATACATTATTTATGTCTTTCAGGCTACAACAATGTGTCTCACTACATGGTAAGTAAGGGGCACATTCTGGTTTTGGTCAAGAATACTATCAAGTTACAAACTTGTCTTTTTATTGTGCAAGTAAACTGTTAAATGGAAATGGTCTCCATTCTTCCTTTAACGACACACACCACACTATTACATATACATAAAAATACTTTGTACCTTGCAAAAGGTAAAGCAAGTGTAAGCAACATTATTTTACAAAAATCAAGCATAAACATAAGCAAGCAAATAAGCATAAGGGTAAACTAAGATATAAAATATCTACCGAGCATTCTGTTTACAAAAGGAAATAAATTTCAAGATTTAAGGTAAACTAGGTGAGAAACTGAATAAATCTTTAAAAATTAAATAAAAAATGTACAGAAAATGAGTAAGTAGCACAGTGATAATAGTGTCTGCCTAGAAAATGCAAGATCCTGAGTGTGAGCCCCAACATGATAAAGACAAAACAAAATAAAACAAAATAGCAAAACAAAACAAAATCTACCAAGGTAACCAAGTCCTAGGTTATCACCAAAAAGTTAAGAAACAGATTGAAAAAGATTTTGGAAGTGAAGGTCAAGGCTTTAATATGGCTATAACATCTTCCATGTAGAGAGGAAAGATGAGAAGTGGAGAAGCGAGAAGACTCATATTTAGCTATAAAATAAGGTATTTAAAATTTTTAAGTTAGCTCTAAGTTTAGCAATTTTTTAAAAATTTCTTTTAATTTTAAAGAGCATAAATCCAAGGAAACTAAAACGGAATAAAACCATCAAAATAAACTAGTATAAGTGATATAAGACTTCAAAACCTAATGAAATCAGCAATATTTATGATAATGCCTTTTGTTGTCTTCAAAATAGCTGCAGATACCTTCAGACATAGTAAAAATTGAACATAACAGAGTAGAAACAATAAAAACAAAACAATGAACACAATAAAGGACTTCAAAATAAGCCAATAGTAAATCCAAAATGACTACCATAGTATGTCTTGCTATCTTTAAATAGCTGCTCATGCCATCTGATTTAACATAACCAAACAAAACAAAAGAGAATAAAACCCAACCCAGGAAAACAATGAAAATGATATGGTTTCCAGGTGGAGATCACCTCCTTGTGAGACCTGGCTCTCTCCTCCTGGCCCTGCAAATAGCGCTGACTCAGGGAGAGAGGCTTGGGTGTGGCCTCTCTCCCTGCAATTCATTTTTAAAAAGTAAAAATGGGAAAACTGACTTCACAAATTTTTTCTTATTCTGTTTGTGAAAAATTAATAGTCAAAATACCAATGATCTCACTTTGACAATAAATGCTAGTTTTGTACAAGTTATGTGTCCTAAATAATTTGAATCACTTCATCAATGTAAGGCTGGTAATGCTTTTCTCTTACCTTGTCTTACAAGAGAACCAGGAAAATAGATCATAATTAGGAGGTAAATCAGAAAGTGGAATGAAAAATGATTGTAAAATTTAGGACTGATTGTGAATCCATAACAAACTGAGACAAAGACAGTACTGATGTTCAGCTATAATATCCCCCACTTCAATTTCCATTCAAAAGAACTACTTCTATTTAAATAGATATTTTGCAAACCTTATGACCATGCATTTTTTCTAGCATCCTACAAACCAAAGGAAGAAACTGAAGAAAGTTGTAAAATCTCATATCAGGTAGATATGAGATCTACCTGTCACTGGAGTCCTACAGACCTTCCTTTGAACAACTGAGAAGTTATTTATATGTGTATTACATTTACTGGGTCATTTATTTATTTATCATTTTTCAGCTTGACTGTTTTGAGACCATCTACCAAACTATATGTTATCAGGCTGAGCTCCAAAACTAAAGTTTCAAAATGCAAATTCAATACAAATGACAAAAGCCGTATATCTTAATTGTGTTATGTGTAAAGCATAGTGAAATTCTTATAAATATCTTGTAATTAATCTTTGAAAAATTCCTATGCAATAGAAAAATTATGGAAGGTAACTGATTTTATTGTCACATCTATGTATGAGGAAACAGCAAAACTTCCTTGTAAAGTTCTAAGCATTTGTTGAAGGCTTTTGACGAAAGCACAAAAGGGAGAAATGTTTTTCTCTTATGTTTGCCTGAAAGCATTGAAACTATTTGTTCCATTCCACTCTTGGGAAGTAAAGTGCTTCAGCAAACACAACTCCCTGTATTTTGTGCCCTTTCCTAGTTTACCAGCCAACACTATTGTCTTTGACATTGACGGTGGATGGAAAGAATAAAACACACCTTTCTGTTGTTATGTTTTCATTTTCTGTTCTCTATCCTTCCCCCTCCCTAATCTCATCACCTCCTTTATTTGAAATTGGTCTGTTCTCCATATATATCATTAGGAAAGTGTTCCAGCAGAGTGAGGTAGCATGATTTAGAATAAAATGGCAAAGAAAAACAACAATCTCTATGTTTCCATAAAATCTATATGTCTACAACAATCTCTTCCTCAGCATCAAGTACTCCATTTAGGTATATGTCAAGTTTGTGAAATCATTTTATAAACTGTAAAGTGCTAGTCAGGAAAAAGGGAATATTCACATTTTCTTTATTTTTCCTCTGGTCTTTTTTTTCTAGATAGGATAATCAGTAATTTGAAGACAAGAAGAAAGTATCTCAATAATTTAAAAATTATATCATGAAAAGTTATCTGGGCTGGGTGTGTTGGCTCATGCCTGTAATCCCAGCACTTGAGAGGCTGAGGCAGGAAGATCGTTGTGAGTTCAAGACCAGCCTGGGCTACAAAGTGAGCTCAAGGCCAGCCTGAACTGCATAGCGAGACCTTGTCTCAAAAAGACACACACACACAAAAAAAAAAAAGAAGAAGAAGAAGAAAAAGAAAAGAAAAGTTTTCTGGAATAATATAATGAGAAAAGATTATCTAGTTTCACTGGGGAACTGAAGATCTTAAAGGCAAGAATGAGAAATTTAAAATGACTGTATCTTTGTGTTCTCATTTCTCTTTAATTTCTTCTAACCCATTTTTCTCATTTTACATATTTCATATCATAATGACTATTTTATGAGTTGATATTTTATGAGAAATGGTTTACTGTGTAATGAATCAAAGAAGAAATTGTCTCAAGGTTCACTCACAAGAAATTCAATTATGAAATGTTAAACATAATGCTTACACAGAAGAGACAGACATGCTTTTACATTTTTTGAAATGTAATTCACATTTGCTTCTCAAGGCCAAACTGTGACTTTTCAACTTTCCACCCAGGAAATAAAGTGATACTGAGATGACCTGTAGTGCAGTGATGTATAGTTGAGGATAAAAATTTTTAATTGGAATTCAGCAAGCATGTTTAAACTATTGCTATGCATGTGACAGTATTCTAGGAGAATATTTGTTCGAAAAAAAATATGATTAAAGATATAATTGTAGACTTTAAGGAGTTAAATTTATAGTAGACAAAATATAAAAGAATCGATATCTTTGTGAGGAAACACACTGAGAAATATACAAAACTCAGGGCACACTGAAAAGAGGTAGGGACACTCATTAGCAGCTGAAGGGCAAGAAAAAACAGGCCTTCTATACTTGTTTAGTTTTAAAGGAAGGTGTTTTAAGTTATTCTTCTTATACACTGAATTTGCCTGTAATAACCAAAAAGTGAACAAAGGGGACAAATCTCTTCAACATCTTTGAAAGTTCCAGAGTCAACTCCCTGGTCCTTTGGTGTCTTCTTAGGTGCAAGAAGTTGAAAAGATAAAACAGGGCACAGTGTTTCACACCTAATAAACAGAAATGGTAGGATCCTTGGATAGACTCAAAAGCCAATAACTAGCTACATCTAGAAGAATCACTGAAAAGTAGTCACTACCTTTAGAGGACCTAAGGAAAGATATGGAAACCAGGAATGCTTAACACAGAAAACAAGTTTCTTCCATGAAAGAGTCTTAAAGAGAAATAGAAGATTAAATTTAAAATATGTGCAGCAGAGTCAACTAACATGAAGATAGAATATAGGACCTAGAAGAGAAAGTTATGGTTAGTGTTAAATAAATGAGAGATCCCTTAAAAATAGCAAGAGACTATGAGAAATCAGTCCAGCAGTTGCTAGATGATGCAAAAAAAGACCTATTAGAGGTTAGAATCAATGAAAAAAATCAGAAGATAGTACAAAATGCATAAAAACCCTCTTTATTAAAGTAATGGCAGAAAATTTTCCAAGCATGGAAAAATAATTTGACACACATAAATAAATGAGGCATATAGAACTCCAAATAGCCAGAATCAGAAAAAAAACTGCAGCAAAACATATAATAGTTAAGACTGAAGAATTTCAGCATAAGAGAATCTTTAAAACTGTTAGAAACAAGAAATAAATCACCAGAAAGAAAAACACATCGGAATTATAGCATACTTCTCAGCATAAACCCTAAAGTCAAAGAAATCTTGGAGTGAAATATTTTAAACTCTAAAAGAAAACAACCTCCAACCCAGATTGATTTACCACACAAAAGTATCTTTCAAAAGTAATGGAGATAAAAAGACTTCCATGATAAAGTGCACCTCTAGAAATTTATGACCACAAACCAGTACTCTAAAATGATTTCATGGTTTTCCTAGAAAAAGACAATGAAGATAACACTTCCAAAAATGTCCATAGAATGAAATCATTAAGCAATGTGTATAACTAAATAAAAATGAAATAAAGGGAAGTAACAAGAAAATAAAACAATGACAAGGATAAGTCAATTATAATCATCAATGTGAGTACTCTCAATTCACCAATCAAAAGAAACAAATTGGCAGAACAGATGAAGAAACAAGGTCTAACAACATGCTGCAGACAAAAACCATATTTACCTCAATAATAAATTCATACATTGAAGAAGTCAAAGGACAAAAAACAATATGCAACAAGAACCCAGGAAAAAGCAGAAGTAGCTATTCTAATCGTAGACAAAGTGAAATCCAAGCAAAAAATGATCAAAAAAGGCAAAGAAGACCACAACATACTGGTTGAAGGTAGGGAGACAACTCCATTGTCTCCCCTTGAATGCAAAACAATTCCTGTGACTTTAATTATTTGGAGACTTATTTCCTTATACTGATATGTAGAGAGCTGACTAGGGTATTTCCTTTTCTCTTCAATTGGCTCTAAGCATTACAGGTAAGGCTAGTGGAGGTGCTAGTATGTTAATTCTAAAGCCAACAGACAGTCTTGTTTCCTCTTACCAGGATATGAGCACAGAGGGATGTTTAGAGCCAGTCAGCTCTGAAAATGTCAACTGGGTATGAGCCTCAAGGTAAAGAGGCTGTGACTCCCCTGGGCACAAGAGTTTACATATCAGAAACTAAAGCAACAGGCTCCCAAAACAATTCAGTTGCCATCTTAATTAGATTGTGTAAATTGATCCTTCTGCAATCTTTATCTAATCCTATCTTTATCTCTGCAATTTACAGAGGTGCCTTTCTCTCATCTGGCCAACCAGCTCAAGTTACTCACATAATTCCCCCGCCATCCTCACTGTCACTCATCCCTGAGCCACCTCCCTTCTTGACAAAATAATAAATTCTGGGAGAGGCCTAAGATCAGGGCCTTTGTCCACATGTCCTCATGGGGATTGGATTTAGGATCCCTTGGCTGCCCTTAACTTGGAATATGTCTTGGTGTTTTCACTCTCGCCATGGGTTGTATTGGTGGTGGTAGATTGGAATTGACTTGCTGAGATTCCAATGATATCTCAGTGGTTACAAATATAACTTTTTACAAAAGTTACAAATATAACTTTTTGGATTGTGAGAAAAACTAGAAAGAAGACTACAATACTTGGATGACAGAACTCATTATTTGGGTTTATAATAGAGGTAACAATTCAGCAGGAAGAGATAAGAATCATAAATATATATGAAACAAACCCTGAAGCACCCAACTACATAAGACAAACATTAATCATTATGAAAAATCAGATAAGCAATTGAATTAATTTCTAATACAATTGTAATGAGGGACTGTAACACCTCACTGTCAAAATAGATAAATAATCAATAGTATATTAACTAGTGTTAATTGCTTACTTTTTTTCTTTTCTTTTTTTAAATTCTGAATCATTTATTTTTTTCTATTTTACTTTTTTTAATAAAAAATTCAAATTCCAAAGGGGGAAAAATACCAGAGTTGAGCCAAACCTTAGAACAAATGGACTTAATAGATATCTAAAGTGTTCCACTCAACAATAACAAAATACACTTTCTTCTTAGCAGCACATAAGACTTTCTCCAAAGTAGAAAACTTGCTAGCTCATAGACCATGCTTAATTACGTAAATGCAAAAGAATTAAAATTTTCCCATGTATGTGATCAGATCATACTGTAATGAAATTGGAAGTTAATGGCAAAAGAAACCATAAAGAAACTACACAAACACATAGAAATTAAATAATACTCTCTTGAACATCCAATGGCTCACAGATGAAATAAATGAAATTAAAGACAATTTCTATAATTAAATAATAATATTTAAATAACATATTGGAACATATGGAGTGCAATGAAAACAATATATGCAATGGAAGTTTTTAGTGGTAAATTCCCACATCAAAGAAACAAAATGAGCACAAACAAATAACCTAATGTTAATTCTCAAAGTTCTAGAAAAGGAAGAGCTATCCAAACCAAAGCTAGTATGAGAAGAAAATTATGAAGATCAAAACAGAAATTAATTCAATTGAGAAAATAACACAAAGAATTAATGAGTCAAAGAATTGGTTCTTTGAAAGATTAAGTAAAACAGATAAATCCCTAGTCAGGCTTATCAAAATGAAAAACAAAAGACTCAAATTCATTTGATTAAGAATGAAAAGGGTGAAATCACAATGAACTGTGCAAAATCCTGAATATAATTGGTACCTACTTTGAGAACCTGTACTCTAATAAAATTCCTGGATACATAACAATTACCAAAGCTGAATCAAGAAGATATAAAAATTCTAAATATCCAATATCAGCCAGTGAAATTGAAGAAGCAATAAAAAATACCAACAAAGAAAAGCCCATAGTCTGCCTTCACTGCTGCATCCTACAAGAAATTTAGAGAACTAATAACACCACTGATGAAACTCTTTAATTTAATGAAATTGAAAGAGAGGCAATACTTTCAAAGTTATTTCTGGAATCAAGCAATGCCTAATGCCAAAACAAAAAAAGGACCCAACAAAAAAAGAAAACTACAAGCAAAACTTTTTAATGAACATAGAAGTAAAAATTCTCAATAAAGTATGGGCAAAAAGGAAGAAACAAATCATCAAAAAGATTTTATACCACAACTAACATTCATCCTACAGATTCAAGGGTATTTCAACATACAAAAATAAATAAATATAATCTATCACATTAACAGATGCACAGACAAAACCACATGATAATCTTAATAAAAGTCTAAAACCAATTCATGATAAAAATCCTAAAGAAAATTGGAATAGAAGGGCTTTACCTCAATGTGATAAAAGTCACCTATGACAAATCAGCAGCCAAGATTATACTACATGGTCAAAAGCTGAAAACTTTCACTCTAAAAAAAGGAACAAGACAAAGACACCCATTATCACCACTGCTGTTCAATATAGTTGTGAAAATATTAGCCAGATCAACTACACAAGAAAAAGAAATAAATGAAACATAGATGAAAGAGGAAGAAATTAAACCATAATTATTTGCTGATGACATGCTACTTTACATAAAAGATCCCAAAAATGCCACAAAAAGACATCTAAAATTAATAACCAAATTTAGTATGGTAGCAGGGCACAAAGTGAAAACTCAAAAATCAATAGCATTGCTGAACACGAGTAGTAAACTCACTACAAGATAAATTAGGAAAACTACAACTTTCAGAATAGTATCAAAAAAAGTGAAACACTTAAAAATTAATATACCCAAGTGAAGTACCTTTATGTTGAAACTTACATTACTCTGAAAAAGAAGAATGAAGAGGACATCAGAAAATAGAAAGCTATCCCATTTTTGGACAGGCAGAATCAATATAGTGCAAATGGTCATACTTTCAAAACTATTATACAGGTTTAATCCTATGTCAGTCAACATACCAGTAGCCTTCCTCACATAATTAGGGAAAACAATACAAAAACTCACACAGAACTAGAAGAGATCTAGAATAGCAAAAAGAGTTATGAGGAAAAAGAGGACCTCATAATCCCTGACTTAAAGTTTTACTAAAAAGCAAAAAAGCTAAAATGATAAATATATATCACAGTACAGGCAAAAATAAAAGAACACCAAAACAAGAAACCAAAACCAAACAGACTGGAGGATCAATGGAATAGAATAGGAGATGCGGAGACAACTCCAAACACATTCAGTTAAGGGGCCAAACACCTTCACCTGAAGAAAGATAAGACTCTTTAATAAATGGTATCAGTAAAACTGGCTTTCCATATGACTAAGATTAAACCTATACCTGTATATCTCACAACACTCTAAAATAAAATCAAAATAGACAAAAAAAAACTAAATAAACAGAAACACTTAGTCTGCTGGAAGTTGGAACAGACAGAACTCTTGAAAATATAGGTGTAGGCAAAAACGTTATGAACAAAACCACACTGCACAAGGAATACAACAAGGAATCAGCAAATTGAATCATCAAATTATACCTTGGACTGTTATCTCTAGGCCCAGGAAGGGATGTGGCAGTCTTCAGTCACTGCCTGTTGACATAATATAAAGATAAAGTTTGATAAATAGGAGGTCAAGAAAGTATCTAGTAGAATCCAAGGGAACACAAAGATGTCTGTCATTCAAGAGAGTCACTGAACATTCAAAAGATAATCAACCCTGGACCTTTGTTCCAGCCTGCCTACACTAGCACCTTGCTGCATGGACCTCCACCCTCGGACCACACTTTGGCCTTGTCCACCTGCACAGCCCACTTCCCTTGTGGCCCACCACATGGGCCACCACCCTCAGATCATCCTTTGGTACAGCCTGCCTACACCAGTACACTTCCCATGAGCTCTGCTGCAGAGCACAGACTACCACAGGCCCCTGCCCTTGAGGACCCCCCACACCTCCTGGACCTAGTACTGCTATTAATCTTTGCCTCCCGCCTCTTTTCCCAGAACTTTGGACTGCAGTGGATTAACCATGCTGGGTTGATGGGACACCTAGTAACCCCTCACTCAAACAGAAGACCTCAACAGGTTCCAGTCAGTGTGGTGAGTTTGACCCTAAAATAGGTTTTCAGTGGGTAAACATGAACAGTAGTGAAGCTCCCTCCCACTGTAAGACCTTGGTGAGCTTGGCAAGAGTGTGGGTGGTTCCTTCCTCCACAAAGAGAATAATCAGGCAGGTTGAAGAGTGTGCCAATAAGGCCTCCCCCAACTTGAAGAAAATTAAAAGGGCTTATGAGCCAGGTGTGGTGGCTCATGCCTGTAATCCCAGCATTGGGAGGCTAAGGCAGGAGGATTGTTGCAAGTTTGAGACCAGCCTGGGCTACAAAGTGAGCTCAGGGCCAGCCTGAACTGCATAAAGACCCAGTCTCAAAAAGACAAAACAAAAAAATATTAAAAGGGCTTATGAGACACCCAGTGACACAATAGGTCCTCAGATGACACAAACAACTATAGGCAGGGAGATCTTGTGACCTGGAATAACCTGAAAACATAGTGACAGTAGGAACTAAAGGTTGACCTACATCAATACTCAGAGGCGAGTCAGCCCAGGAAAAATATAAGACTCACTCAACAGGCCCTTCAGGAGAAATACAGGTGACTGCCCTCCTGTACATTGTGGTACTCAACAATTGGACAAACATTAACCTACAGTAGGACCTTAAGATACACACTACCAACAGTTGGGACTATTGGGATTGAAAGACCAAATATTAGCCCAAAAGGTAAAAATGAAAAAATGAAAAGAAAAATGAAATCTCAAACATCTAGTCCATCAGGAGCAAATACAGTTGACACTGAAAGAGAGGACTTTAGAAGTCATACACCAGAAATCTCTGAGATAGCAAATGAAATAAAGAAACAAATCCATGAGGCTATAGAGGGAATCAAATTAGAAATAGTTTCCCACATAAAGACAGAAATAACAACCTTAATAAAGGTGTTGCTCAGCATAGCCAGAGAAGAAATAGATAAAAAAAATTACAGGAACATGGGAAATTGATTGAAACCTTAAGTGAACAATATAGAAAACAAGCAGATTCCATGAAACAAATTCAAAGAGACATCCAAGAAACAAAAAATTTTACTAAAAGCTGGCAAAACTGTTTAAATGAAGCTGAGGATAGAATTTTGGACCTTGAGGACAGGGTCACATTTAGCAATCATGAAAGGGTAGAACTTTCAAAAACTATAAACCAGTATGAAATGACAATCCAGATGATGCCAAGAGAAAGAATATATGATTAATAGTCACCAATGAAGATACAAGAGTCAACACTGCAGAGAAGACAAGATGGCCAATCAGTGAGCAACAGAACACAAAGCCTCCCAGGAGAAACAACTCATATGCCAGAATAAAACACCTTGGAGAGACCCAGACAGAGGGAGATGGATCCTCTTGACACAGGAAGAAATTAAAACTTAAAAAAGCTCGTCAAATACTTCGGGACTACAACTGAAACAGCTAAAAACTAGAGGGACACAGCATTTTCGTGATAACCTGCCAAGATTGCACCAGCTTGAATCCACGCCGGCAGGCAGAGCCACCCAAACTCATTCCCACCGCCATTCAGAGGGAGAACAGCAGTGCTGAAGTTGGGGGTTGGTGAGCCCAATGGAGAGCAGAGAGCAGAACCGGTGGAGGAACCTTCATTGATCCACAGTCAGTGCTGGGAGTGAAACCCCCCTATGGGAAGGGCATGACCAGGTGGGCGACATGTTGGAGTCAGGCAGGAGGAGCCTGAACTGGAAGTGACAGTGACTCCAGTTGGTTGCTCCCTCCCCAGAACAGATACATGCGATTTGCTTGGACTGGGCCATGCCCTTGGCCGGGACACAATGAGACATCCCAAATCGATTCCCTGTGACTAGCACGCACTGACTAGGTGAAGGCCCCTGAAGTTTGGCTGGCCCAGTGGGGCAGGGCAGGCAGACGCAGCCTGCTTACACCTCAGTGACAAGAGCAGGCGGGAAAGGGTGGAGCTCCCTTGCCAGCATGCTTCCGAGGAAATGTGACAAACAAGGAAGGGGCTGGGACCTGTACTGTAACTTGTGTGGAGGAAGTCAGGGCCATGATAGGAGACAGAGGCAGGAGGAGGCCTCCAGCCCAGAACCCTGAGAGCCCTGATCCAGGAGAAGGAAAAACAAGGGAGACTGAGGGCAGCAAACACACAACATCAGACACGGCTTCAATGGACATTAAGAGATATCTTCGGGACCTTGTAGATGAGCTCAAAACTGAAATATTAAATCAGATAAAGCAGAATATGAGTAGAGTAATAAAAGAAATGCTCTCAGGAAGCATCTCTCAGGAAGATACAGATGAAAGAAGGGAGGAACACAAAAAAAGGAGAGAAACATTGAATAAAGAATATAAAGAAAATATAGAATACATGAAGCAGATTCAAAGAGACTAACAGGAAATTAAAAACTCCATTGAAAGCTGGCAAAATGCCTTAAAAGAAACTAAGGATAGACTATCAAAACTTGAAGACAAGTTTGCAATGTGTGATCATGAAAGGAAAGATCTCTTAAAAATAACAAGGATACAGGCAGTAACAATACAAAGGCTAGAAGATGACAAGAGAATCTACAATTTAAGAATAAGAAATGTGAATGAAGAAGCAGTAATACATACAGGTGAATTACAAAGGCTATTCACAGAAATAATTAAGGAAAACTTCCCAAGCATGGGAAAAGAAAATGACATTCGGTTATGTGAGGCATACAGAACTCTAGTCACCTAAAACCAAAACAGAGCTACACTCAGACATATAATAATCAAGATACCAGAAATTCAATATAAAAACAGAATATTAAAAGCCATCAGAGAAAAGAAACAGATCACCTATAAAGGTAAGCCCATCAGAATCACGGCTGACTTCTCAACACAGACCATCAGATCAAGAAGAGCTTGGAGTGAAGTCTTTCAAGTCCTGAAGGAAGGTGGCCTCCAGCCCAGATTGATGTACCCTGCAAACTGTCACTAGAAATTAATGGGGAAACAAGATGCTTCCATGACAAAGAGGAACTGGGGGAATTTGTGTCCACCAATCCAACCCCACAGAGAATACGAAGGACATTCTAGAGAGAGAAAAAAATACCAGGATTTTAGGAACAGTGGCAGAAAGGCCTCAATGAGTGGGGCAGGCAGTAGAATGAAGGAGAAAAGTAAACAAAGGCAGAAAAGTAGCATAGCAGAAATAAGGCAGAGAAGGATAACTAGAAACTCTAACATAGATGGCCTTGATACGCTATATTGTTAATAGTGCACCAGGATTTAAAACACACACTACTCACACTACTCTGCTTAGACGTATTATATTCTGTTCCAGTCATTCTACCTGTACTAGATTTGAGGGTACAGGCAGTAATCCTGAAAATAACAGGATATAGTATGGTAATCATTCTTAATCTCCTATTAAGTTAATCTAAAGCTCTGTAAAACCTACACTGTTTTACCATGACTGATCATAATCGAATCTGGTTTGTTGGATTGCTGTTTTGTATTGATAGATTTTATTCAAAGCTGTTATGATTGATAGTATCAAGTCTGAGAGTATAGGCAAGTGCACTTAAGATGACAAGATCCACTAGAATATCCACTCTGGTTTGATTATTATTGCCTTTGAAGTTTTATACTGTCTACAATGTTTTATTTTACTAATATTGTTATTTACTGCTATACTCAATTATACTGTTATATTCAATTATGCCTTATGATATAGACATTCTATTGAAGATAATAAGAAACAACACAGTAATCATTGTAGATCACCTTGTACTGTGGTTTTATATGACTTTTTGGTTTCATGTTTTTATAGGAATTTGTTTTGTTTTGTCTTGTTAAGTTTTATTTTTCCCTCTAATACAGAAAGGATAGAAATATACGTAGAGATTCATGCATGCGTAGCTGTTCACAGTCTCACTGTTTGACTATCTACTTTGTATGCTTTAATTTAGTAACTTGAACAAATATTTCTAACAGGATAATATGTAATTTATTAACTAGTGATTTCTTATTGT
Organism: Hydrochoerus hydrochaeris; assembly: GCA_004027455.1. NCBI lineage: Eukaryota > Metazoa > Chordata > Mammalia > Rodentia > Hydrochaeridae > Hydrochoerus > Hydrochoerus hydrochaeris. Next base: position 74,040 of record PVLA01005368.1, read on the forward strand.
TTATCTTTTTTTTGGAATTCTGTATTATCTCTACCCTTTACATGCTTTTGTTTGTCTTTAAATAAAATCTTTTTTAATAAAAAAAAAGAGTCAATGCTAATGACATCAGTAAACTATTCACGGAAAATTTCCAAAGCATGGGGTAAAAATGTGATATGCAGATAAGTTAGGCATATAAAATGCCAAACACAACCAACATAAATCTACACACAGATATATAATAGTTAGGATCCAAGACATAGAACATAAAAACGGAATACTAAAAACTGTTAGAGAAAAGACACAACTCATCTATCAAGGAAAGCTCATCAGAATCACAGCAGACTTTTCAGTACAAATGCTCAAGTTAAAGAAAACAACTTTCAACCCAGACTGATGTAGCCAGAAAAACTGTCTTTCAAATTTAATGGAAAAACAAGATACTTCTATGACAAAAAACAGCTGAAGAAATTCATGTCCACCAAACAAACCCAAGAAGGAGTATTGAAAGACATACTAGATAGAGACATAAATGACCACAATCTGCAGAACAACAACAGAAAGAAACCACCAGGCAGGGCAAGAAATTAAACAAGGGGAAAAAGCAGAAAACAAACAACTGGAACATAGCATGACACAGTTGAGCCAATACATATCAGTTATATCCATAAATGTAAATGGCCTCAATTTGCCAGTAAAAAGAAATAGGTAGATAGAATGGATCAAGAAACAGGATCCCACAATATACTGTATACAAGAAGCACATCTTCCTCTAAAGGAAATTCATAGATTAAAGGTTAAAGGATGGAAAACAGTGTTCCATGCAACAGGAACTCAAAAAGGCAAGGGTAGATACTCTGTTTGCAAACAATGTGAACTTCAAACCTAAAATGATTAAAAGAGATAAAGAAGGCCACTACATACTTGTTAGTGGAAAAATTCAAGAACTAACAATTATAAATACATATGTACCAAATACAGAAGCACCCAACTAAACCACATCAGAATATACATTCTTCTCATTTGCACATGGGGCATTCTCCAAAATAGACCATATATTAACCCATAAAACATTCCTAAGTAAATGCAAAGGGATTGAAATTATCCCATGCATAATATTTTCCCATAGCATACTGAGATTGCAAATTAATGGCAAAAGAAATTGCAAAACCTGCATAAATACATGGAAATTAAATAATAACCTTCTGAACAACCAGATGAAATTAAAGAAGAAATAAAGCAATACTTACAATTCAATGAAAATGTGAATACAACATACCATAACCTGTGGGACACAATGAAAGTGGTTCTAAAAGGGAAATACATAACAATAAATTATCACATGAAGAAAACAGAACAAGCACAAATAAACAACCTAACGCTACATCTCAAGCTTCTTGAAAAGGAAGAACAAGTTAAACTGAAAGCTCATAGAAGAGAGGAATTGTAAAGATTAGAGCAGAAATTAATGTAATTGAAACTAAAAAAATGCAAAGAATTAACAAATCAAAGAGATGGTTTTCTGAGAGAATAAACAAAATTGATAAGCCTCTAACCAACTTTATCAAGACAAAGAAAGAAAAAAATTAAATCATGCACTAAGGACTGAAAAGAGAGAAATTACTACAGATCCCATGGAAATTCAAAAGATCATGAATACCTACTTTGAAAATCTCTACTCACATACAGTGGAAAACACAGAGGAAATAGACAGATTTCTAGAAACATATAAACTGCCAAAGCTCAATCAAGAAGATAGAACAATTTTGAATAACCCAATATCAGCTACTGAAATTGAAAGCATGATTAAAAACTCACCAACAAAGAAAAGTCCACATCCTGATGGATTCACAGCTAAATTCTATAAGAAATTTAGAGAAGATTTGATACCAATACTCCTTAAACTCTTCAATGAAATTGAAAGAGAAGTCATCCTCCCTAATCCATTCCTGGAGGCAAGTATTGTTCTGATACCAAAATCAGAGAGAGACCCAACTGAAAAGGAGAACTATAGGCCAATCTTACTAATGAACATTGATGCAAAGATTCTCAATAAAATACTGCCAAATAGAATGCAGTAAATCATCAAGAAGAGGGATTTATTCCAGGAATGCAGGGATGGTTTAACATACATAAATCAATAAATGTAATAAACCACATCAACAGAGCCAAAAACAAAAATCACATGATCATCTCAATAGACACACACAAAAAAGCTTTCAATAAAGTCCCACACTTGTTTATGAAAATACCAATAGAAACTCAGAATAGATGGTATCTACTTGAATCTGATAAAGGTGACATATGACAAACCAACAGCCAACATTACACTAAATGGACAAAAAATGAAAGCCTTCACTCTAAAATCAGGAGCAAGACAAGGATGTCCACTATCACCATTCCTATTCAATATAGTTCTGGAAATATTAGCCAGAGCAATCAGACAAGAGAGAAAAATAAAAGGAATGAAGATAGGAAAGGAAAAAGTGAAATTATCACTATTTGCAGATGACATGATTCTTTATATAGAACACCCAAAAAACTCCATTAGAAGACTACTAGAGGTAATAAACAAACTTAGCAGAATAGCTGAATACAATGTCAAAACTCAAAAATCAATAGCATTCCCACACACAAACAAAAAACTCAGAGAGAAATTATGGAAATATTGCCTTTCACAACAGCATTTTAAAAAAATGAAATACTTAGGAATCAACCTAACCAAGAATGTGAAAGACCTAAATGCTGAAAATTATACAAAAAAAAGAGAGAGAGTGAGAGATTGAAGAGGAGACATTAGAAAATGAAAGAATACTACTTGCCTTTGGTTAGGAAAGCCAACATTGTGAAAATGGCCATACTCCCAAAACTGTTATACAGATTTAATGCAATTCCAATCAAAATACCATTAGCATACCTTACAGCTCTAGAGAAAAACACTCCTAAAATTAATTTGGAAACAGAAGAACCCTAGAATAGCAAAAGAGATTTGGGCAACAAAGCCAAGGCAGGAGGCATCTCAATTCCTGACTTGAAATTATACTACAAAGCCACAGTAATAAAATCAGAATGGTACTGGCAAAGAAATAGACCTGAAGATCAATGGAACAGGTTAGAAGATGCAAACACAACTACAAAGACATTCAGACACCTTATATTTGACAAACGGGTTAAACATGTTCACTGGAAAAATAATAAACAGTTTGGAAAAATTGGCTTTCCACACACTGAAGACTGAAACTAGACCCATGTTTATTTCCATGCAGTAAACTAAAGTCAAAATGGATCAAAGATCTACATATTAAAACAAAAACACTCCTTAAGAATGCTGCTTTCTAAAAGAGGATTGCAAGAGGGCCGACTAAGTGGTAGCACGATAAGAGAGCCTCTCTGAGAAAAAAAAAAATAAAAACAACTCAGATGCTGGAATCTGGCAACATGGAGAAAGCCAGACAAAAGAAACTGAGGAAAAAGAAAAAAGAAAGCAGAAGAAGAAGAAGCATGGACAGAGGGCTGGAGCTGGGCAAGGCCCGATCGCTGTACTGGAATGTCTTAGAGTCAGGTAACTCACGATCTAGCTGAAATCGCAGCCCTGCTGAGAGCAGGACTTGGTGAGCTCCAGACCCTTGGCTGGAGGAGGCGCTGCAGCAGGGAGTGGAAACAGCCAGATGAGCTGTGTGAACTTTGGTGAGTGACGGGAACTGGATTCCCCAGAGCAGGAGGACCAGCTAGACAACATTTTGGATTCAAGGCCGGCTTGAATCAAAACCTGAGGCAGCATCCACCATTGACTCCTAGTCCAAAGCAGATTGATGGGATCTGCTTGGGCAGGGCCACACCCCTGGTTGAAACCCAATAGCCAGGGGCGAGGCTTTTCTGGGCCAGTGGCATCCCCAGGGAACACACAAACTTGTTGAAGCATAAACTGGTTGACTGGCACAGGGGTAGGAGCCAGCTCTCAGCACGCAACTTGCAGATCTGCAGTGGACTGGGGGGCGGTACTTCCCTAGCAAGTGCGCAGCTGAACAACTGTAAGCAATACGAAAGGCCCAGAGACCTCCACCACCCACTTGTCTCAAGGGGGCCGGAAACATAAGACAGAGAAAGAGCAAAAGGTCCCCAACTGTGGAACCAGGGAAAGTGAGTCCAACAGAGATAAATGCAGAGGAGGTTGAGAGCAGCAAACCTGTAATGTCAGAGACAGACAGCCTCATTGGAAATAAAGAAATACTTCTGTGACCTCATCATCAATTTAAATCTGAAATTCTAACTCAGGTGAAGCAAGATATAAGAAGATTAATAAAAGAAGTCCTGGGTAATCCTCAAGTAGGCACAAATGAAAGAACAGAGGAACCCAGAGAAAAGAGAGAAGCCTTTGATGAAGAGTATAAACAAAACCTAGAATATATGAAACAGATCCAAAGAGAATATCAGGAAATTAAAAACTCCATTGAAAGCCGGCAAAACCTTTTAACAGAAACTAAAGACAAACGTTCAAAACTTGAAGATAGATTTGCAAAGTATGATTGTGAAAGGAAGGATCTCTTAAAAATAACAAGGAACCAGGAAGCAACGATACAAAGGCTAGAAGATGACAAGAGCATTTATAACCTAAGAATAAAATATGTGAATGAAGATGCAGCAACAAATACAAATGAAATAAAAAGTCTTTTCACAAAAATAATTAAGGAAAACTTCCCAAACATAAGTAACAGAAGTAAAGTTCAGATAAATGAGGCACATAGACCTGCAGCCAGCTACAACCAAAACAGATCTACACCCAGACATATTCTAATCAGGATCCCAGAAATCCATCACAAGAAAAGAATATGAAAAGTGGTCAGAGAAAAGAAACAGATTACCTATAAAGGAAAACTCATCAAAATCACAGCAGATTTCTCAATGGAAACCATCAAATCAAGAAGAGCTTGGAGTGAAATATTCCAAGCCCTGAAAGAAAATAACCTCCAACCCAGAATGATGTACCCTGCAAAACTGTCTCTCAAAATTAATGGAGAGACAAAATATTTCCACGACAAAGAAGAACTGGGGGAGTTTGTGACCACCAGTCCAACCCTGCAAAGAATACTGAAGGACATTCTAGAGAGTGAGAAGAAAAATCACCAGGGTTCAGAAATAATGGCAGAAAGGCCTCAAAGAAAGTGCAGGACAGTGGAATGAAGGAGAAAAGTAAACAACAATGACAGAAAAAATAGCATGGCAGAGATAAGACAGAGAAGATTGGTGATATCTCTGTTTTATCTTGACTGATTTTATTTGATCTGATATACTTGAGAGTGTTGAGTCTGAGAGTAGGGGCAACTATTCTGAAGATGACAGGATTCAATAGGATACCCATTCTGGTTTGATTGTTAACTGCCTTTGAAATCCTATAATGTCTCCAATGTTTAGATTTTATTAATAGTGTAATGCAATGCTAAATTTATACTTATTTGACGATATAGACAATTTTATTGAAAATAACAAGAGACATCATAGTGACTACCGCAGATCACCTAGTGTTGTGTTTTTGTATGTTCTTTTCATTTCGTGTTTCTCTAGGAATTTGTACTGTTGACTTGTTTTGATTTGTTTCTCCCTCTAATACAGAAAGACTAGGTATATGTGTAGAGACTTATACATGTGTAGAACTTCTAAGTAGTTTACGAGAATGGATTATAGTTATTGTAAAGAAAAAAAAGGAAAAGAGAGTATTCTAAAGGATATAACTGCAAGTATGTTTGAGTGTGTGGAATTAATAACCATGTTGCTAAAGTTTTAGTTGGATGAATTAACAAAACTGACTGCAGTCTCACTGGTTGGATGTCCCCTTTATGAGCTTTACTTTTGTAACCTGAACAACTGCATTTAAGAGGAAAATGTGTAATTATCAACTAATGATTTTTTACTGGTTACTATTTTTGGTTTTTTGTTTTGTTTTGTTTTTGAGATTTTGTATTGTTTCTACCCTGTTTCTGTTTCAAATTTTTTCTTTAAATAAAAAAAATTTTTAAAAAACCAGAAACACTAAATGTACAAGAAGACAAGGTAGGTAGAAATCTTAGGGACATAGGGATAGGCAGAGAATTCATGAACAAAATACAAACCACAAGGAAATACTTCAAAGAATCAACAAGTGGGATCTCATCTTATTGAAAAGTTTTTTCACTTCAAAAGAAATCACCAACAAAGTGAAAAGAAAACCCACAGAATGGGAAAGAATTTTAGCCAACAATCCCTCAAAGGACTTATATTCAGAATATATAAAAATTGAAAAACATCAAACCCCCAAATTCAAATACCCTCTCCAAAATGGACATCTGAGATGAATATACATTTGTTGGATGAAGATATACAAAAGACAAATAAGTACATGAAGAAATGTTCACCATCACTGGTCATTCAAGAAATGCAAATTAATACAGCATTGAGATTCCATCTCACTCCGGAAAGAATGGTTGCCATCAACAAATCAACTGATAACAAATGTTAGCGAGGCTGTGTGGAAAACAGAACACTTCTCCACTGTTAGTGGGAGTGTAGACAGGTGTAGCCACTATGGAAATCAATATGGAGATTCCTCAAAAAATTAGGATCAGAAGTTCCATTCAACCCAGCTACTCCCCTCCTGGGTATTTTCCCCCCCAGATTGAAACAGTCATGTCACAGTGATACATGTGCACCCATGTTTATAGCAGCACAATTTGTAATAGCTAAATCTTGGAAACAATCAAAATGGCCATCAACCACAGAGTGGATGAAAAAGTTGTTGTATTTTTCTACAATGGAATATTCAGCTATAAAAAAGGATAATCTTGAGGCCTTTATAGGTCAGTGGAGACACCTTGAGACTATCCTCATAAGTGAAATAAATCAGACTCACATTTGTAAATATCACATTGTCTCTCTAGTGTAAAAAATAATAAAAACAGAAAGAATAAGAAGATATAAAATGTAAAACAGGTATTGTAAAAATGAAAGGGAAGGAAAGTACTCTAAAGGATGAAGTGTATGTAAGTTTAAGTGTGTAAGATAAATAACCATAGTACTAAGTTTTTGTTGTATCATTGAACAGAATAGTTTGCACTGTCAATATTTGAGTGTCTATCCACTTTGATTTTGTAACTTGAACTATTTCTAAGAAGACAATACATAATTTATCAACTAGTGATTTCTTAGTGCTAATATTTTTTTTAATTCTGTATTATTTCTACCCTTTTTTCCATTTTGTCTTTTTTTTCTGTTTTCTTTAAATAAAAAAAAAATCAACCTTGGGCTTTGTCCTGAAGCAATGCAGAAAGGATTCGGAAGGAAATATCTCAACACTGCAGCAGGTTGATTTTATATTAAAAGCAGAAAGGAATATGGCAATTTTAGGTTTTATATTATTATTGTCAGAGGTTTTATAATTTAAACATCACCTGGAGTGAATGGGTCTTTGAATATTGGCTTTCTAGTATTGATAATAATAATAATAAATTGTTCATTAAAATATCAAGGAGAAAATTGCATGCTTGAATTGAAATAAAATGTATGCATTCTTAATTTTACATTGGATCAAGGAATTATTGATTTTAATCCATAACAGTGCTAGTGGTTGGCTTGGAGCCAAACTTCAGATAGATATAAATATTATGTAAAGATAGGTGATACCTTCATACTTTTGTTCTCATGCAGCCTGCAATCTTGAAGGGCATGGAAATTAATCCCACAACATGAATCAAAGAGGAGAAGCAGCTGCTCAAGACAGATAAAATAGAAAGGGAAATAGTTGAAGGGTTCTTTCTATGATCTTCACATTAGTGACAACTCCAAAGGCCAATTCTCAGAAATTTAGACTTTTATAATTTTAGATTCAGAAAAATATGTTTGAAGACCTGGTACTTCCATTTACTATGTATGTGACTTGTTATTCAATCTTCCTAATATGTACACTGGAGCAAACAATAAGTTGATATCTAAATGTAGAGGATAAATTTAAAATATTCCATTCTTTAGGGTTATTATCAGATCATTAGTTATTGTCTCCTATGTATATGAGAGAATGATCATAGAAAAACCTACTAGGATTCAGAAAACAGTAAATACATAAATTTTGAAGTAGAACATTAAAATTGTGCATATAGTCCCCAAAGTGGGGAAGGTAACAGACAATGACCCGAGGCCTGATTTGGATTGTTGGAACCAATTTTGAAACAATGAGGAAAATCCTTGATCTCTACCTACATGCCTGAGAACAAAATATGCAACAGTAATTAAAAGAAGGAATTTTTGTTGATCGTTGGCTCTCAAAATAGTCACAGACAGTGAGACCCAAGTCTTGGAAAAGATGTGGCAAAGAAAACACAAAGAAGTTAATAGGTTCTCATAAATTCAAATGCCCCAAACCATTGACAGAGAGGTTATAGGTCATGTCACAGTTAAAATGAAGTGATAAGGAGCCTATTATCTCTTTAAAATGAGAAGATGGAGATAAGCACCTAGGGCAGTGGTGGTGAACCTGTAGCACCTGTACACAGTAGGGACACAGGACCTTCTGTGTCGGCAGTCAAACCAAGTCACCTCAGCATCACCCCAGCAAATGAGCATTGCATAACAGTGTGCATAGGATCGATGCACATGTTCAGAAAGGATTTGTGGTGCCAGGCGATGATGTCATGACTTGTGACTTATTAGCCATGGCTTGTTCAAGTTTTTGCATGGCTGGCCAGTGTGCTGCCAAGGTATATATGTATTTGCTTGATCTGGCTGTGAGTTTTAATACATTCATTTTTATTAACACAAGATTTTAGCTTTAAGTTTTCTTCTGAAAAGGTTTAAATTCAATATATAGAGTTCAGGAAAGAGATGTTCTAATTAAGAGACAGATTGTTTTTATGTTATGCTAGCAACTTGACATATTTGAGTCTGCAACCTCATATTTAGTTGGTTGTAGAGAATTTAGAAAAACAATAGCATGAATATTTATATATATATTATGCTATATATATATATATATATATATATATAGAGAGAGAGAGAGAGAGAGAGAGAGAGAGAGAGAGAGAGAGAGAGAGAGTTGCAACTGAATTGCAAGCATGCACTATGTACTTAGAATGAGTTCTGCAACTAGAATCCTGGAAAGAATTAAGTTCATGAACTGAAGTACCACTGTGTTTGCTTGGAATGGCTGTGATTTTAACAAAACCTCCACAAAGTAGAAAATGCACTCAGATGCCTTTTTTAGAGCAGGCCAAAAGCTACAGGTCAGTGGCTATTATTCTGCTATTGCTTCACAACAGGAACTGCAGCTGAGAATCACTGTCCTAGACAGTAGATTCAGTAAATATCCAATTCTTTAATATTAACTATTTTTGGTATAGGGACGGATTTGTATTGGGTGCTTCATTTTTTAACACTTTTGTGCTTTTGTAGACTGAAAATCTTGAATATCACAAAATGACTACGGCAAAAAAACCAAACAAACAACACCCCCCAAAAAACAAAAATAAAAACCCTGAAAACAGATAGTGGAAGATCATTCCAAAAGGCCTAGACAGTAATTTGGAGTGAATGAATGCAGTGAGACAGTGTTATGTATTCTGTGTAGTGACAGTGTTATGTGTTGCACATCAAGACATTTTGACACCAACTACAAAAGTATTGCCAAACTTGGTAAAACTGAAAGGAAAGAGTTTCTCAAAGACAAACTGAGGAAATATCATTCCAAGTGTCTTAGTTTTTGAGACTACTTTTCTAAAGCAAAAAAATCTAACAGCTGCCACTTCAAAATTCCACTGTGCATAACAAAATATGCTAAGCCCCTCTCTGACAGGGATTTTATCAAAATGATCATAGGAATAGAGTAATAGAGTAATTCCCTTTTTCATGATTTCCCAAACAAGGATAAAATTATGCAATGCATCTCTGAGATGCCCCTTAGCAGAAACACTGTTAAAGACTGAATCGTGTGTATGGCAACTGATGTTAGTCAGCAGCTCACCAATGATTTCTAAAAGGCAGCCTGTTACTCCACATGCTTAGATGAAAGCATAGATATAAATATGCATGCTAAGCTAGCACTAACTTTGTGTTATGCTGTTGGTGATGTCATGAGAGAAGAGCTGGTGAAACTTGATTCTTTGCCTGGAGGAATACAAGGGATATATATCTACAACATCAGATGGAGGCTTTTTTTTCTTTATCACAAGACATAAGATCAGAACAGTGGTTTCAATTACTAGTGAAGGGGCACCTTGTATGTTAGGGGCAACATCTGGTTTCATACAGCTCTTTGTTAAAGAAGCAAAACATCCAGTTACTCAGTTTCATTTTATTATACATCAAGAAGCTCTTTATTCGAGAAAAAATAGCAAAAAATTAGATGGTATTCCCAAAGATGTTACAAAAGTGAATTACATTGTGGCTTATGCTCTAAACTTTCAATAGCTTCAAGCACTTCTAGATGAGGTCCAAGTACAATATAATGCTTTATTTATGTACAGTAATGTTTAGTGACTAAGCAGAGGATGAGCCCTGGCAAGATTTTCAGGTCTCTTAGATGAAATTTGGCTGTTTATGAATGAAAAGGGCAGAAATATCCACTTTTCACTGATATAGCTTGGCTTAACAACCTCATGTTTTGTTTTGTTTTGTTTTACATATTTTATACTACACTTCAATGTACTGAACAACAACAAAAAATCCAATGTGTAGGAAAAACAACAAAAAGGATGTTTTGTTATATTAAAATATTTTAGAAAAAATTGCAGGTTTTTGAAAGAGGTCTTGAAAGTGGGCAGCTAATACACTTTCCAAATATAAAAATGGATCTAAAATATTCTACATTTATAGACAAACCTATAAAGCATCAGAAAATCTACAAGGAATTTTTTAGCACCATAGCAACGGCAAGGGAGAATTTTAGTAATGGGTTTTTATAGTTCCGTGAGACAAAGACAGCCCTGTGTTTTCTTACTTCTCTTGATTAACCCAAATTGAAATAACTTCATCTTTCCTGCTTACACTAGTTAGATATTTTACATCTGGAAATGGAGCTATTGGAGCTCTACCTGAAAAAATAAATTCTATGATCTGTGTAAAACACTTAAGAAGATAGAGAAGATAGAATATAAAAGGATGACATAGGACAGCATAGTTGGTAGTTCTGAATATGAAATCTTTAGTGTAAAATTCTCTGTCAAATAATTTTAAATCAAAGAGAACAGTTAGGATTGCTTTTCTTACTTTGTTTGGATCATCTTATGCTTGTTCATGGCTGTTTTCAGCTTTGAATTATATCAAATCTGATACAAGAAATGGACTAACAGATGACCTGAATGCTGCATGCGTTGTTTTCAAACTAATGAAGTAGGAGACAAGGTTAGACAAATTATCAACATGCATATCATAGCAAAGGTCACATTAACTGTGCAAAAGCATGCCAAATGAAAATGTTCTTTCAATAAAAAGCTGTGTGTATCACTGAAAGATCCATTATCATTTTTCCTTTAAGACAAAATGTATGACTTCTTTTCATAAACTAAAACCTTGGTATTCAGATTTAATTGAAGTGTTGGCACTTTGTGATAAGTAGGTTTAGGGTAAAGGTTTACCACATCTGGTCGAGGGAGAACAAGGGACATAAATCAGAGGACCAGGGAAGAAAAAAACTACACAGAAGCATAATGCTGAAAATGTGCCAACAGTCATCAAATATCAGAATACAGATCAACACACAAGTACAAAGAAATGGTCTGAGGTTGGGGAGGGCACTATCTAAACTCTTAAAGGGATCAGTGCTTGGAGTTTATCAAGACTAAAAACAGTATAACCAACCAGAATGGGAAAATACACTATTCACAGGACACTAGGTAGAGTACTCAGAAAGATGTTGCTTCACTTACAGAAAAAAATCAGCTCTAGACTGAATGCTGCTCTAGATATACCTGACAAATTATAAAGTCAAGACATGTCGGAATCAAATTATTTACTTTATCACCAAAAAAAAAAAAATTAAAACAGTGTATAAGACTTCAAAGCTACACTAAATCTACAATTTCTGGCATTCAATAACAAATTATTCATTATTCAAAGAGAAGGAAAACATCACCCATAAAAAGGAAAATAATCAATTAACCTGAAACAACCCCAAACTGACAAATACACTGGAACTGAGAAAGAGGGATATCAAACCAATAACTTTAATTGTAGTTCATGTATTCAAAATTTAAGAAAAGATGGAAGTTTTTTTTAACAATTCAAACAGAATTTCTAGAGTTGAAATCTACAATGTGTGACATGAAAAATATACTGGATGGGATTAACGGTTGATTAAACAATATACAAATTTATTGAAAAGCTAAAATAATGAAGATTTTGGCATAAAAACAAACACGGTAATGGAATACAATGAAGTCCAGAAATAAATTCACTCTTATAAAGTGTGATCTAAAACTACAATGAATATTTAAATTAAGAAAAAATTATTACACTAAACAACATATTATCATTAATCTCCTTCAGAATACTACTCCTCACCTCAAACACATTTACCCCATCATTTTTCCAATTTCTGCAGCAGCTTTAGAAGTCCTATTTTGTGAGTATCTTTAGGAGCAATGATAAAAATGTATAGTGAATGTTACTGCTGAGTGTCATCAACAGAAGGATAGATAAGGATATAAATATTCATGTGTCATCATCTGCCTTATGCACTGGATCTGACACCATGCAAATTCTGATTCTTCCCCAAAGTTATTATGACCATGAAACCTAAGCATTTTGAATTGGTTCAGGACATCAAGTCAGCCATGACACTGCAACTAAAGACACTTGTGAAGGACAATTTCTAGAAATACTACAAAAAGTGGTAAAAACAATGGGATAAGTGCATTTTAAGTGAAGGAGAGTATTCTGTGAGGAAATAATGGGAGTATGCCTTTTATTGTAATAAATTAGTTAAAGGTAATCATTGACAAATTTTTGGATCATACTGCATATGTATAAAATTGATTCTGAAACAGATGTTTTGGCCACCAAATGAAAAGTCAAGTCTGTTTAAAGGAAGGATTGCAAATGGAGTATGGGGAAAGCTTTAGTGGTACTGGACATACTTATTTTCTTGATTATGCTGATGGTTTTATATTAGTGTATGCATATGTCTAAATTTATCACATTAGATACTTTAAATATAGGCAATTTATTAAATAAACTCCTTCTTAATGGGCATAGCAATGTAATTTAGTATTCCATAGGAAGACTTGTTCATTGTAACATTAATAGACATTTGTAAAGTGTGGTAGATTAACCTATGGGCTGCTTGTAAAGACCCAGTTGGACTGAATCAGCATGGCGCTTGGTGTGGAAGGCTCATTTGAGTGTTGTTACCAACAGCATAAAAAGATAACTTGAGGGAAAGATAGTGTGCTATTGATTCTCCTGGAGAGTCTTAGCATGTTGATTTTCCTGATATGAACTCAGCTGTTACCATCATCAAAGGAGCACAGGTCCTTGCTGTCACTGAGGATGGCTGCAGTTCTTTTTGGAGAAGTTCCGGTCCTTACTTTGAGCATTGCTTCCTGGCTCCAGTATAGATCCCTCAGCCTTCTGGCATAGATATTTCATCCCGCTGGCACAAACTTTCTAGCTTATACCTTTTAGCCTTCTCAGTGCATATCCATGAAACAGACTTGCATGAGGCACTGTTGTGTGCTCTAGGCCTCCAGTTTGGACTCACAGAGGACACTCTTACAGCTTCTAGGTCTGCAGCTGAACGTGTGCAGGACATTACCATGGTACCCAGGTCCTAAACTGAGTTCCTTGGGTCTTTAGCATGTGGGCACATTTGCATTCTTTTGCATTTGACTCTTTGGGTGAACACTGTAAAATAATCCTATAAATTATATGTCCTGTATTAAAACCTTTCCTTGTAAACCCTGCCTACATTAAATAACAAGGATTTATTTGATATAGTTTTTATACTGAAAACAATAAAAAATTTAGAACAGTTTAATAATGCTCATTAGAGAAAAAGTACAATATCCAAAGAAGTCAATAATGATAAGAAAAATTTATTTTCTATAGCTTTATTGAGGACCATTAAGCATTCAGAATGTTTTTTCTTAAAAACATTGGATATTATACTTTAAATTGTGATTCACAGGAGAGTTTTCAAATGCTTTTTAAATTTCTAATTTGTTTTTACTTCTAGAAAATGATCACAAATTTAGTCATTTCTAGAAAGCAAAATAATATCAGAAAACCAATGAATCTGGCAGCTCTCACCATTTTAAACAGAATTTAAATGGAACTTTAGTATGAAATACATACAAAAATAAATTTGGAACACATGGTTCACTATATTTGTTACTGGTGCCATATTTTTACATATTGTTAAAAATCAGAGGGGCAAATTTTGTAACATTTACACCTTAAAAATAATTATATAAAGAAGTGTATTATTTCTTAGTGGCTAAATGATACATCAGATAATTCTTAGCAAACAACTGTAAAATATTGCAAAATCAATTTTTCCCATTCAGAAATTAGTAATAAAATTAGATGTCAACAAGTAGTGCTATGAGTACTAGTGAGTTCTTATTGAGGATTAGCTATGTGATTAATAACAAAATTGATACGTTTGAGGACTTAATATAATATAGACTTCAATATCAACATTTAAAGCTATCATCATTTAATCCCTTAACAAAGCCATGAGATTCAGTGGTACTCTGGTTTATGAATTTAATTTGTTTTATGATTTGGGAGAACATGCTGTATTTGCTTATGTGGGGAAAATGGCTATGGTAATGTTTGCCATCTGATGTAGAGTTTGTAAACAGAAGCAAAATTTTGATGGATGTTATTGTTTGCAAAGTGAATTATTTGCAAATTGAAGCGGTCATGAATTGAAGTTTTATTGTTCATCTTTGTAATCTCTATAAGTAAGCTTTCTGAAGACCAGAGATGTATACAACTAATAAATGGCGGAGTTTCAATAGAAACCTAGGCAGCTTTTATTAATGTTAAATATCACTATCTGTATACACATATATAGACATGATATTTTTAGTTTTGTTGATTAGGAAAGTGTATAAAATAAAAAGAATCTTAGAATTTATGATGGTCCCAGAAATATATAACCAATAGATAATAGTAAATCTATTTTAGAATATTCTCTATTTAGTGCATAGTCAGGACTTATCAAACAAACAGACACAAAGACTTTTTATAATTAGAGGATTGAGGTTTCAAATGAATATTAAAATATTATAAAATTATTTTGACTATATTAATATTTAGAATTATGCAGAAATGCAGAGTGATGGTTACTAATGTAGCATAACACTCAAGAGTTTTCATGAAAGAGTCTATAACAGATCTTAAAAAGTGGAAGCCAAATAAAGTATATGGGACATCCAATTAAAAATTGGCATTTGAATCCAAAGTATTTTTGGCCAATATTTCCTTACCTAACATTTTGTAGATTAGGATTAGTTTTGATTCTAGTATCTTGCTTTTCTTCATCAGTTGTATTACCTTTCTATTGTTAGTGTAACAAATTACTCCAAACATAGTGACTTACAATAATAAAAGTGTATTTTTTAATAGTTCTTCAGATCAGTAGTCTGAAATCAATGTCACTGGGCTAAAAGTAAAAGTTGGCAGGGCTGGTTCCTTCTTTGTGGATGGAGGTTTTTTGAGACAAGGTCTCACTATGTAAATCAGACTGGCTTTGAAGTCACTCTGTAGCTCATGTTAGAGTCAAACTCAGTGATCACTGTGCTTCAGCTTAAAGAGTGCAGGACTACAGGCATTCCACAACACATTTAGCTAGGTATGGTTCCTTCTGAAGGCTCTAAAGAGAGCCTCTTTGTTTTTTCTAGCTTCTGAAGATTGTCTGCATTATTTAATTTATAACCCTTTTCTAAAAATTCTCTAAACTCTTGCTTTCATTGTCTCATCCACTATTTCCTCTTCTGAGTCAAATCTCCCTCTGCCACCCTCTTGTAAGAACACTGTAATTATGGTAGAAACAGTGTTGAACATTTCCAAGGATGAAAATAATTTACAGAAAGTCTCAAGATTATTTTGCCATAGAATCGTTTCTGTGGAGAATTTCAAGGGTTTAGTGTTTCACCTCACATGATTTTGAAAATTCTGATACAGCTGCTATACAGGGCTTCTGTAATATGACCACATTTCTAACTTACATATGTGACATCCTTCATACTAGGGCAATGCAAATGTAAATGAGACTCTTTTCAGTTTCTATTTGAGGGTGTATCATAAGAACATTAGGGAGACCCTACAAACATTTTATAAAGTAGATCATAAAAATGTATTTTCTCCTACTATTTCTCCCATAATAAGGATGTTAGTACTCATAAGGCATGAGTTAATATAACGTAAAATAGGGCTAAACATAGTGGTTTAGTAACCGTTGCAAAGAGATTTTAAAAACATAAAATTTTTTATTTATGTCTTTGTCAGAAAATCTCCTTTAATCTAAAAAGTCATTTTCATTGTTCTCAGAATGCCAGTTCTAATATTTCTAAGATTATGTAAACCATGCTATTTTTATTATATTTCCATAAAGGTCCCAAGAGTCTACAGTTAGTAATGAGAAGGACTTCACAGCAGGAATATGATATTCTAACTTTGACTCTGCTACTTCCTAGGCATCTTCCCAAAAGAGTTAAAATATTATATTATCATATTATATTATACATAATCATGTATACATAAACATATTACATATAATCATGTGTTTATATCACCACAATTTATAATAGTTAGATTATGTAGCCAGCATATATGTTCATCAACAGATGAATGGATAAAGAAGATGTGGTTATACACAATGGAGTACTACTTTGCCATAATGGAAGATAAACATAAAGCATTCATAGGCAAATGGATGCAATATAAGAACTTTAAGTTAAGAATGAGGAAGCAGCATTCAGGTCCCTGCAGCCATCTGGGGACCCTCAGTGAGGCCAAAGACCTGCCCACAACTGGGAACCCTTGGTGAAGTCTGTGAGGATTGGAGAGGCAGTACCTAGAACACTAGTCATCCAGGGACCCTTTGGGAGACCAGCAGGACCAGGAAGCCATGCCTCGAGACTTGCCCACACCTCAGAACCCTAACCCAGAGCCCTGCAGGCACCTTCAGTGAGGTCTGTGGGACCTGGAAGTGGTGCTTAGAAACCCACTCACACCCAGAAACCCTCAGTGAAATCAAGGGGATGTCTAAATCTTTGGCAGACCCTGTGTATCTAGGAGAAGGATTTCTCAATTATACAAGAGACCTACTGATCTAGTTCCAGCATTACTTTCTTTTTCTCCATTTTGAAATACATGCTCTTTTTCAAATGGCATATTCATTTAATTTCTTACTTTCTGAAGTACATATGTTTCCTTTTTTCTTTCACCAGTCACAATGAGGCTGTGACAGTTTTGCATCCTTCAGTTATAGACTGTTGCTGTTATTATTGTAGATGTTGTTGTCGTTCAGGAGGAAGGGTCCAAGTGAATAATCTTGCCTTCTTGAAGTGGCAGCCACTCCAAGCCTGCATAACTGATCCTCACTTTTTCAGTCTCAGTCTTTCTTGTGAGCACTTAATGGAGAAGAGCTAGCAACATGACATGAACTCTCTGTGTCTGAAGCTCCCAGAGCACTATGCCTAGTCCATATTTACTATTTAGCAACTTATTAAAAGATTTACCTTAACTTATCTTATTTGCTTATGTAATAGCCCCATTTTCATACTCTCCCACAGGTAATCCACTGCTCTCTTGGATCAACTGTAGTTCCTCAGATTTCAGACTAGATTGTTTCCTTGAAATCTTAACTCACTGATACATTTAACAAAAACGAAAGGTTTTTATATCATCTGGGTTTTTTTTCTTATCTGTTTTTAGAGTAGAAGTGATACTCTTTCTAGCCTTCTATATCATAGGTGGGAAATTCCCCCAGAAAATGGCCAGATTTTTATTTGAAGAATGAGAATCCTCACTACTTTATTTCAGCAAGAAAGATCCAGTGTGTACATTTGTATAAACTGCCATTTACATAGGAAAGATAATCCATTGGCTCTCTTTGTTGACTATAAGAATGCAATTCTGTGCCATTCTATTTGTAGATACAAAAGTATTCCCCTTCAACCTGAGACTGGAGAGGAATTTCTCAGTGATTCTGCCCTTTTCTTTTTTTTTTATTTTAAAGATAGTAAAATCCAACAGAACAAAGCCAATCAAAACAAAGCAGCAAAATTGGTACAGAACTTCAAAGCAGGATACTAGGAAAACAACAAAACTATTATAGTATATCTTATTATCTTCATAATAGTTGTCCATTCTATCCGACATAGCAAAATCAAACCAAAACAAAGCAGAACAAAGCCAATCAAAACATAATATTGAATAAAGCAAAACAATTACTCAGAACAAAACAGTGAGAATACTGTATTTCAAAGACAAGATACAAGAAAATCCCCCATATTTGCATATTGCATATCTTGATCCTCCAAGAGATGCTCAAACCTCTGGCCCCAGGTCTGCAAAATCAACTAAACAGTACAAGTATTTAGTTGCTACCAATTCAGCCTGTCCCCTGAACCCAATGGTGGCTTATAGGGGCAGGGGTGGGGGTGTTGATTCTCAGCCCTCATGCTGATAGGCTCACAGGAAGAGCTATCTGACTTTTCTCTTCCTGGAGCTCACAGGGCTTGTGTGGCTTATCAGCTAGGCTGGCTAGTTGGCTTCTTGTTGGGCCTCCCAGTCGAAGTATGGCTGATTTTCAGGAGGCAACTCCTGAAAACTCCTGAAAAGACTCTTGTCTTCCTGGAACCTGCATAGTTTGCATGGCTTACCAGAAAAGCTGGCAAGTTGGCCTCTTGTTGGATCCTGCCCTTTTCTAAGGGGTAGAAGACCTCTAATAATCTGGGCCTAACATGGTTTCTTTCCATCCATCATAAAGTATTTATCTCTTTTATAAACTGCATAAAATGTCCTAATTGATTTAATTGAGTTTTTTGTAAGTACATATTTTTTCTCTTCTGCCAGACTCAGCGTGCCTGAATATTGGGTAATAGTCACAGTAAACTCTTCTGAGACTGGAATCAGAATCCGTGACCCTGAAACTCCTATGGACATTTTCTATTTTTGGCCTCCTTCTTTTATCAAAAAATCTGAACCTGATTACTCATCTGTTAATGAGCAGCATGTAAAATACTGATACTGTTTTATGATAATTTGAATTATTCAAATCTGATAAAATTTAGGTAAATACAGACATAAACTCTCAGTTAATTTGTAAAATATTTTTTAAATTGTGAAGAAATATTAATTTCAAGACTGGGAGGCCAAGTGAATTGTAAACAGTTTATAATTTGCTTCATAGTGGTACCACTGAAAATGATAAAGAGACAAACCAGGCACTGATGTAAGCTAAAAACTCTGTTTATAGTCATTCAAAGTTAAGTAAAGCTGTTTTGATAGCTATTATATTTATTTTAACACTGACGATATTTGCAATTTAAAATAATTTTATACCAGTGTTATGCCATCACTTATTCAGTAGCAGGACTTCTGTTGAAAATTATATCCAAGAAAACTAAATCTGATAAAATGTAATGAAGAATGCCAAACAACCACTGTAATATGCTGCTATCTTAAGAGAGTATTGTTTCTCTTGAGTTACTTCCATTATTCTGAGATAAATGACTAAAAAGTAGCATTAAAGGCATTCTATAGGTAACTTATTGTAATGTCTATTTTTGTATGGTCTATGATACTTAAGAATTGCACAACTTCTCAAATCAATTGATATTTGTATTTTAGTCAACACTGCAGAAATGGAAGATTTAAATGTCATTACAGTGGCTAATCACAAGAACTCTCTCCTGAAAAATGTAGAGGTAGTAGTTTTGTTGCTAACAAACAAGTCTTGATTTTGTGATATCTCCTGACTTTCTCCTATGGTTTCTGTTATGTGCAGATACAAAAGACTGCAGCACAGAAAGATCATGTAGCATCTACCTAGAAAAATATTGGCATGAAATCTTATCAACGAAAGAAAAGTTTGCACATCACAGAAGATGTGGCTGGGTAAGAATTTCATGAGAATTTGGCATTTGTTATCAAACATATATTTTAGCATATTTTCTTGTTGAAATTATTTAAATATTGAAGATGTTACAATTTTTAAATGCTGTCTTTTTTGAAATTTTTTTGTTTTAATTATTGAGTTTAAAACTGAAAGTCACAAAACTCAGTGAAGAACCAAGAAAGGAAAAAAGAGGAAGGAAAATTCCTGTATGTCACCTACAAGGTTGCAATGGTTGATGCACTGTGTCAGTTTGAGGATTGAGAAGGTCAGAAGCTTAACTAAGTGATTTAGCAGGGGGCCAGGGTCTTCACTTTGTAAACATCCTGAGCTTGTTTAAGAGAAGGACAAAAAGACTGTTGTGGGTGAGTAGCTAGCATATAATCTAAGGGAGGAAAACAGACTTCCTCCCTCACCCTCTTTTGCTCTTGTTGCTTTTGCTGTCTTCTGCTGCTTTGAACTTTTGCCCCTATGCCATGCCATCCTGCTTTGGAGGCAGTTGATTACGGACTGAAAGCTCCACAATTGTGAGCTAAATAAATATTTCCTTCTTTAATTTTGGGTGTCAGGTATTCTGTCTCAGCAATGAGAGAAAAATAACCAAGACAAAGGTATAAACATTTTATTTTGCATACTTGATGTTCTCCTAGGTGACTTTGTATATATAAGGCTAGATTTTTAAAAAGAGCAATAATGTCAACTTTGGATCCTTTACGTTACTTTTATTTCAAAGTAATCTTTTAAATACATAAGTTCTCCTATTTAATAGAATTATATACTATCATAGACAAGTTGAAAGTCTTTGGAGAGAATCTTGCTAATAGTACCCATTTTATGAAAGAAAAAACTGAGCTTCAGAGTGAGACAAAGAGGAAGGCTAGTGCCTTTCCATTCAAGGAATTTTCTTTATATTTAATCACCATAAACAACTGATATCTAACTTTCACATTTCTGGAATATTAAAAAATTACACATACATGACCCATAACATGATAAAGATACTCAAGAATTATTGAACTCTAAAACATTTCTAGCCATTTAGAACACTGAAAATCTCTCAATTGTCACTCTAAGAAAAGCTTTTGGTAATTGAAAAAGAATATCTACTTTTAGAACAATTTCCATTTTCATAGAATTACAAATTTCTTGCCTGTAAAGATCTTTAAAATTTCAAACCCCTTAAGCTAACCTGATTATCCAGATGATGTTAGAATCTCCTCTACAACATGCCTAGTGGTCACATAGTGTTTTCTTTGAAAATCCCACCTTTGAGTTTTGACTACTAAAAAGGCTTTTAAAAAATTGTGCCAAAACTTATATCCCTTTGATCTCTCTCCTTAGTACCTATATCAGGGGTAGTATATTTTTAGACACATAAAACAAAACTTATCTCTCTCTTCCATATAAATGACCCTTCAACAAAAAGAAGATGAACAACATATGGCTTCTTTTCTTCAAGAAAAACAGTTGTGGTAAATACATCATGGGTCATGGTAGATTAGGGATAGCAATCTTCACAAGAGGCTAGAAAATGTTCACCGGAATCTACAGGTATTCAGAAACTGCATTGGAGGGATCCCAAACACAGGAAGGCAACTTGAAGGAGAAGCATAATAGATGAATTGTTTAGGGGTTTAGTCTCAAATAAGGACCTGGAACCAGGTGCTGACCATTCCATAGGAGAGTGATACACAGGCACATATAGGACCTATGACCTGTATGATCTGAGAATAGAAAAAAACACACTTGAACAATGTCAGAGTAAACACTGTCCCACTGTTCCCCAAATACCACTAAGCTCTGTGTCAGCATAGTCTTCCCCACATCACTCACCTTCCCAATACCACAGAGCTCAGCTGTGTGAAAGCCATCCTACCTCTCACCAAAAGCTTCTGAACTTGATGCTCTTATGAGTTCCTATTGGAAACCAAATACTTACAAGCAGAAAACTGCTTGTCTTTTTCTCAGCCCTCAAGGACACAGAATTCATGTGCTGGGTAGTGATTCTTCGAGAACTACGGACAGAGAGTTGGTCAGGGCAGAAATCTGTAAGATAAGTGGCAATGTCAGGAGATGTTGCATGCACACACACCAGGAAGTGCACAGAAAGAGCAGACATAAGCAACTGAAAAGGTTATCACCGAGGGAAAAGATGGAGTTCAAGAAAGCCTGTCCAGAGATCAGCAGAAAATTGTGTGCTTGACCAGTCCCTCTGTGTCCTCTCTCCAATACAATTAAAGGTGTCCAGTCATAAGACTGAGATAAATATCTCTGGCTAGTTATGCTCACTGGAGTACACATGATACCTAACAACTCTGTCTGCAATTTTCTCTGTACACCCAAACTTCTTCACTTACTGGAAGGCAGAGAACAAATCATTGAAGAGGATCCAGTTCAAGTACCAGTTGAAACATTTGACATCCTTACCACAACCAGAGGACTGGAATCCAACCACCCAGAACAAATACCAGCATGAAACAAATACTATAAAAAACAAAGATGAGATAAATATCAACACAATTATAGTGGAAGACCTCAATACCTCACTGTCACAAATGCACAGAACAACTAAACAAAAAGTCAAAAAAGAAATAACAAAGTTGAACCAAACCTTCAAGCAAATGAATTTAAAAGATGTTTAAAGAGTGTTCCACCTGACAATAGAGCACACATTCTTTTCAGCATCATGTGAAACTTCTCCTCAAACAGACCACAAACTAGCAAATAAAGCATGCTTAAGTAAAATCGAAAGAATATGAATTATTCCATGTGTATTATCAGATCACAATGTATGGAAAACATGAAATCAATGATAAAATAAGCCACAGAAATCATGTAGACATATGGAAACTAACAATATACACTTGACTAATGAATGACAGAAAAAAATAAAAGAAGAAATTAGAGAGTTCACAAAATCTAATGATAATGTCAATATACTATCCAGGAATTTATGGGACAAAATAAAAGAAGTTCCAGGAAGGAAATTTATCTGTAATAGCAAACATCAGAAAAACAGAGTGAGTCCAAATAAATAACCTAATGGTACACCTCAAGTTACCACAGATGGTGGGGGGGGGAGTGGAATCCAAATCCAAACTAGTAAAAGGAAACAAATCATTAGGATCAGAGCAGAAATTAATGAAATTAAGACAAAAATGATACAAAAAATCAATAAACTGAAGTTTATTCTTAGAGAGAGAGAGAGAAGAAAAACCTTTAGCTAGTTATTAGCTAAAAGGAAAGAAAAAACATAAATGGAATTAGAAATTTAAAAAGGCAAGTCACAAAAGAGATCACCAAAATTCAGAAGATTATAAGCAAGTAATTCAAAAACCTACTTCATGAAAGATCTAATGTCAACACTCCTGAAACTGTTCAACTACATTGAAAGGGAAGTACCCCCAAACACATTCCTGGAAAACAGCATTAATCTGTTTCCAAAATAAGAATTCAACTTAAAGAAGAAATAACAGGCCAATCTTTTTAGGGCAGAGTTATACCACATTTTGAGCATTATGGTTAGGTATAAGTATTTCTGTTGATGAATTACTAATTTTAATTTTATGGGCTTTATTATATTAAACAATGTGTGCTTAAGAGAAAAATATGTCAATAAGAAAAAATACTAAATTTTTAATATGTAATGAGTATATAGTATAAATATCAACATTTTTAATGTTAACTGCTTATCTGCTTTCAACATCTGAAAAGTAACAGCAGAAATAAATACCTATGTGAACTACAATGAAAGTAAAAACAAAGCTCTACCATAATCTTTACTTCAATTATCACATCTAAGGCAGATTTCACACATGAGAACAGCATGTTACACACACTAGTATTGCTTACACTGGCAGCACATGTATCCTGATAGGTCATACATGGTATCTTGCTGGTATTTCTGTTTTCTTAGGAGATTTTAGTGACATTTCACCTGTTTGTTTATCAATTTGCTCCTGAATTCTTTGGTGGAATTATTTGGGAAATGAAAACTGTTCTTCCTTTACTATAATTGATCATCTATCAATTCCAGTTCCAAATTCTTTAAGAAAATTTCTCTGTGATATTTTCCCCTTGTTATTTTGTTTGTAAACTATGAAGCTACTTATGCCTGATATGTTTAGGATTGAGTAAAATACAACCATTGGCCAACACTCTGTGTTTCAAGTGACATCATAGTTATTGTATAACTCATCAACAGCTTCTATTATGCCTTTTGTTTTGCTGTGAAATGTGACTATTTCTGGCTTTATCTGTCTTGAAGATTCACTATTGATTTTGGTTTTTCTGTTTGGTTTTTTGAGACGGGGTCTTGCTATGTAGTCCAGGCTAGACTTAAATTCACTATGTAGCACTGCAGCTGACCTTGAACTCACAGGATCCTTCTACCTCAGTGCCCTGAGTGCTTGGATTGCAGGGGTGTACCACAATGCCCAACTTCAGTGTTATCAGCATGGGATATCCTTCAAAGTATCAGAGGCAGAACAGTATCAAATGCTGTTTTCCAGGAATGTCTTTGGGGGAACTTTTTTTTTTTTTTTTTTTTTTACCATAACGTAGTTCAGGCTAGCCTGGAGCTCACTGTGTAGCACAAGCTGACTTTGAACTCACAGTATGCACCTGTCTCAGCCTCCTAAGTGCTGGGATTATAACCATGCACCAATATGCATGGTTATAATTTCATTATCAACTGATAATTTCATTATCAATTTTATCATCATGGCACAATGTTGACAGTATCAATACTACTTTATTTTTCTTCACCATATAGGAGGCCAGTGATATATCTTTCTGAAACCCAAAGATTGTACTATACATTTCTCTACTGTGAACTTACAACATTCTTTTCAGGAATTTCCACTTTGTTCTTATAAACAGTTCTTGAACTGGTCAACTAGTTTGTTTCTTTTCAGCAAATGTGACATCTCTAGCTAATTTATAGTCCAATTGGCAAATGTGACATTTTAATTACTTTTAGAAATAAGTGCACCAAGTTGGTTCACAAAGTCAAATATAAAGACTTGATGGCTGAGTTCCAGGATAAATTTCTAAATTCAAGGTTAAAAATGTTTTTGTTTATTAGACATATATTGCTGAATCCTTCAATGACCACAGAATGATGCCAGCTGCTCCTCAATTGTCATGTATTCAGGTAGTACCTAAATTGCTTAATGGTTTGAAAAAAATCTTTCAAAAAATGAGGAAATAGCAGCCAAATTGTCAGAGTTTTTTTCTTTCTTGGTGGGTCTTTCTGTCATCAGAATGTAGGCAATTTTGAAAGAAAGCAAATCTGTGGAGTGTCATTATTGTCCTAAAATTCTCAATCCCACATCTGTCACTTCTCCATAAATCCATTAGATTCTGATGGTTAGAATGATAAAATCCTGCTGTAAAGGCTTTTAGTTCACCTAGTAAGATGTCATGATAAATATATTTTTAAGTATTACTACTGATGCTCATAGAGTGTTTTACTTGTGTTTCAATATTAGTGTATTTCAAAAATCTTTTAGTGTATCATCTGTAAGAAACAATTTCCAACCCTGAATCATGAAGAAAATAATTCAAAAATTCAAATGGAACCAGAAGAGACTCAGAATCGCAAAAATAATCCTGAGTAACAAGAGGAACACAGGAGGCATCACAATCCTAGATTTCCATTTCCATTATAAAGCTGTGAAAATGAACAAACAAAAAGAATGATATACAAAAACACACATGGATAAATGGAACAAATTGAAGGAGGTAGAACAAACACCCAGCACATTCAGCTATCCAAAAATACATACACTGGAAAAACTATTTAATAAATAGTGTTGGGAAAACACACCAAGAAGATGCATCTAGACTCATCTGTCACCATATACTACTAAACTAAAATCAAAGTGGATCAAAGATCTAATTTTGATCTAATGAATAATGAAAAAAGAAGGAAGAGACAACCTACAGAATGGGAAAAAATTGTGGCTACCTATTCCATGGACAAAGGATTGACATTTAGAATATATAAAGAAGTGAAGAGAATTAGATGCTCCAAAATAAAAGATGTACCAAAAAATGGACACCTCAGTTTTAAGAGATACGTCTCAGAGTACAGATGGCCAACAAATATATTAAAAAATATTCAGCATCACAGGGCATTTAAGAAATGGAAATTAAATCAACACTGTAATACCTTCTTTCTTCACAAAGAGGGCTACTGTAAAGAAATAAGATAATACCAAGTGCTGCTGAGGCAGGGAAAAAGGAATCCTTCTACATTGTTAATGGGAATAAAAATAAGTACAATCACTATGGAAATGAGCATAGAGATTCCTTAAAAAACTCAAAATAGAAAACTCATTTACTCAGCTATTTCTCTTCTAGGTGTCTTCCTGAAAGAGTTAAAGTCATCATATTAAACTGACAAATGCATTCTTGTGTTTGTGGTAGCACAATTTAAAATATTTGAGTTTGGAAATAGCCCATATGCCCATCAACACATGAATGGATACAGAAAATGTGGTATTTATGTACAATGGAGAACTATTCTGCCATAAAGAAGATTAAACTTGAGGCATTTGTAGCTAAAGGGGTGTACCATGAGCTATAAATTAAGTGAAATAAATCAAACATATAAGTTTAAGTACTGGGCATGGTGGTGGATACCTATGATTCCAGCCTTTTGGAGGCTGAGACAGGAGGAGCGCTATGAGTTCAAGTCCAGCCATATAGCAAATTCAAGGCAAGCCCAAACTACACAGAAAGACCCTGCCTCAAAAAATATGAAAAATTGCATTATTTCATTAATATAAGAAACCTAAAGTATATATAAATAGCAAATTAAAGATAGATAATGGGAAGCAAGGACACCTTTCTCAAATAGGAAGGGGAATAAGAGATGGGAGGAACTGAGGAGGGACATAAGAGTTTAAGGAATTTTTTTTAAACAGAAAAAAAAAACAGGAAAAAGGTAGAAATATTACAGAATTTCAAGAAAAGAAGATAAACAGTAAGAAATCACTAGTTGATAAATTAGATATTATTCTTTAAGAAATAGTTATTCAGGTTACAGAATTAAAGCACACAAAGTAGACACTAAAGCAGTGAGAGTGCAAACAGATCTGTTCAACAATCCAACAAGAGCCTAGAAATATGGTCATCAATCCCACACATCTAAACATACATGCAGCTATATCTTTTATAGTGCTTCCTATTTCATCTTTTTTTTTACAATAGCAATTGTACATTTTAAAAATTTAATTTAAAGAGAAGAAAAAAACAAAACAGAAAAAAGGGTAGCAACAATACAGAATTCTAAAAGAAAGAAAGAAAAAGGAGAATGAGAAAAAGCCCCACTAAGAAATCAGTAATTTATAAATTACATACTGTCATCCTGGATGTAGTCGTTCAAGTTACAAAGTTAAAGGGTACATAGTAAATATTCAAACAGTCAGACTACAAACAGTTCTGCTCAAAGATCCAACAAAGATTCAGCAATATGGTCATCTATTTTACACACTCAAACATACATGCAGTTATATCCCTTAGAGCACTTTCTTTTCCTCTCATTATTACAATAGCAATTACACATTTTGGTTTTATTACTCTTATAGTTCTTATTTACTTTTTACACTAGAGACATAATATGATATTTATAAATATGATTCTTATTTATTTCACTAATGAGGATAGTCTCAAGTTGTCTCCATTTGCCTATGAAGGCCTTAAAGTCAACATTTTTTATAGCTGAGTAATATTCCATTGTATAAAAATGCCACATCTTTTTCATCCACTCCGCAGTTGATGGGCATCTTGGTTGTTTCCAGGATTTAGCTATCACAAATTGTGCAGCTATGAACATGGGTGCACATATATCTCTGTGATATGAACTTTTCAGTTCTTTGGGGAAAATACCCAGGAGGGGGATAGCTGGATTGAAGGGGGCTTCCAATCCTAGTCTTCTGAGAATTCTCCATATGGATTTCCATAATGGTTGCACCAGTCTACATTCCCACCAACAGTGGAGCAGTGTTCACTTTTCCCCCGCAGCCTCGCCAACATTTGTTATCAGTTGATTTCTTGATGGCAGCTATTCTTTCCAGAGTAAGGTGGAATCTCAGTGCTGTTTTAATTTGCATTTCTCAAATGGCCAGTGATGGTGAACATTTTTTCATGTATTTATTTGCCATTTGTATATCTTTCTCTGAGAACTATGTATTCATCTCAGATGCCCATTTTTGGAGAGGGTCTTTGAATTTGGGGGGCTTGATGTTTTTCAATTCTTTATGCATTCTGGACACAAGTCCTTTGTCTAAGGGGTTGCTGATTAAAATTTTTTCCCACTCTGTTGGTTTTCTTTTCACTCTGTTGGTGATTTCCTTTGAAGTGCAGAAACTTTTCAATAATGTGAGATCCCATTTGTTGATTCTTTGAAGGGTTTCCCATGCAGTTTGTGTTTGGTTCATGAATTCTCTGCCTACTCCTATGTCTCCAAGACTTCTACCTACCTTGTCTTCCAGCAGATTTAGTGTTTCTGTATTAATATTGAGGTTTTTGATCCATTTAGACTTTACTTTTGTGCATGGTGATATGCATGGATCTAGTTTCAGTTTTTGGCATGTAGAGAGCCAATTTTTCCAACACCATTTATTAAAGAGACTATCCTTCTTCCAATGGACATATTTAGCCCCCTTGTCAAATATCAGGGAGATGAGTGTCTTTGTAGTTGTGCTTGCATCTTCTAATCTATTCCATTGATCCTCAGGTCTATTTCTTTGCCAGTATCAAGCTGATTTTACCACTGTGGCTTTATAGTACTGTTTTCAAGTCAGGAATTGAGATGCCTTCTGCCTTGCTTTTGTTGCCTAGAATTGCCTTTGCTATTTTGGTTTCTTCTGTTTCCAAGTGAATTTTAGTAGTGTGTTCTCTAGATCTGTGAGGTATGTCAATGGTATTTTGATTGGGACTGTGTTAAATCTGTATAACAGTTTTGGGAGTATAGCCATTTTCACAATGTGGGTTCTTCCTAGGCAAGAGCAAGGAATGGCCTTCCATTTTCTAA
Organism: Hydrochoerus hydrochaeris; assembly: GCA_004027455.1. NCBI lineage: Eukaryota > Metazoa > Chordata > Mammalia > Rodentia > Hydrochaeridae > Hydrochoerus > Hydrochoerus hydrochaeris. The sequence continues at coordinate 103,151 of PVLA01005368.1, forward strand.
CATCCTCTTCAATCTCCTTTTTCAGCATAGTATAATTTTCAGCATATAGGTCTTTTACATCTTTAGTTAGGTTGATTCCTAAGTATTTCATTTTTTTACATGTTATTGTAAAGGGCGATATTTCCATAATTTCTCTCTCAGTGAGTTTTTTGTTTGTGTACTGGAATGCTATTGATTTTTGAGCATTGACTTTATATCCAGCCACACTGCTGAACTTGTTTATTACCTCTAGTAGTATTTTAATGGAGTTTTTTGGGTCTTCTATATAGGGAATCGTGTCATCTGCAAATAGTCATAATTTAACTTCTTCCTTTCCTATCTTTATTCTTTTTACTTCTCTCTCTTGTCTGATTGCCCTGGCTAGTGTTTCGAGAACTATGTTGAAAAGGAATGGTGATAGTGGACATCCTTGTCTTGTTCCTGATTTTAAAGTGAAAGCTTTCAGTTTTCGTCCATTTAGTATAATGTTGGCTGTTGGTTTGTCATAGATGGCCTTTATAAGGTTGAGGTAGACGCCATGTATTCCAAATTTCTGAAGGGTTTTTATCATGAACATGTGTTGGACTTTGTCAAAAGCTGTTTCTGCATCTATTGAGATGACCATGTGGTTTTTGTGTTTGGCTCTGTTGATGTGGTGTATTACATTTATTGATTTGTGTATGTTAAACCATCCCTGCATTCCTGGAATGAACCCCACTTGGTCATGATGTATAATCTTCTTGATGATTTGCTGCATTCTATTTGCCAGTATTTTGTTGAGAATCTTTGCATCAATGTTCATTAGTGAGATTAGCCTATCGTTCTCTTTTTTGGTTGCATCTTTCTCTGGTTTTGGTATCAGAGTAATACTTGCCTCCAGGAATGATTTAGGGAGGATTGCTTTTTTCTCAATTTCATTGAAGATTTTAAGGAGTACTGGCATCAAATCTTCTCTAAATTTCTTGTAGAATTCAGCTGTGAATCCATCTGGACCTGGGCTTTTCTTTGTTGGTAGTTTTTTATAGGTTTTGTTTTTTTTTTTCTGCCTCTGGGATGGAACTCACAACCTCACGTTTACAGAGTGGGGCCTTAGCCAACTAAGCTAAACTTGGGAGCACTAAGGAATCTTTAAAAGGAAAATTTAACAATGTAAATAGTGATTTTGCAAATGGAAAGAGGAACAAGCTTTGGAGGAAGAGGAGAGAGTGGGGGAAGAAGACAAAAAAAAACCATTATGTACATGTACAAAATCCCCATGATAAATGGGTAAATGTATTTATTATGTACTGTAAATAAGCATTATCAAAAAATTTAAAAATAAATTTAAGATTTGCACAATTTAACAAAAAATGGATCAGAGAAAAAAAGAATAAAAATCACATGATCATCTTAATAGTCACAGAAAAAGCCTTTGGCAAAATTCAACATTCCCCCCAGTAAATGTAACAAGTATGTACTTCAATCATGCCCTAATAAAAATTCCAAAAAACCTTACAATATCCAACATATAGTCTTGACAAAAATGCTGTAAAGTGGGTATATTAGAATGTTAACTCAAATTCATGAAAAACATTTGACAAAACTACTGGCAACATACTAAATGAGAAAAACTCACATCATTTTCTGTAAAATCAGGAAAACAGAGGTGCCCATTTTCGTGATTCTTGTGCAATATAGTATTTGAATCTTTAGTTAGAGAAATCAAGAAAGAGAAAGAAATCATATATTCAAACAGAAAAGGTAGAAGCCAAACTATCTGCTTTGGTTTGTGTCCAGATGTCCCCCCAGTCTCATGTGATCAGAGCGGTCTTTTTCAGAGGTGGCTGCATCTAGGGTCTATGATTGATTCCTACTGCAGTGCTGGGATTAAGTGTGGGTAATTGCTGGATCAGTTCACTGACTGCATTGGCATTGCCCTAATCTTGGTAGACTGGATACAACATAAGGGATAGAAGGAGGCTTGTTTTACTCTTCTTATTTGGTTTTGCTGTCTTCTACTGCCATGAGCTATTGCCCCTCTGTCATGTGCCACCCTGCTTAGAGCCAGACAATTATAGACTGAAACTTCTTCAAAGTGTGAGCTAAAACAAACCTTTCTCCCATTAACTTTTGGTGTTGTGTTTAGTCTCAGCAAAAAGAAAAGTAATTAATCCTTATTTGCATATGACCTGATTTTTTAAAAAGAAAACTCAAAAATTTCTCCAGGAAGACTCTTAGAACTCTTTGACTCTTAAATACAGCAAACTATTAGATAAGAAATCAACACACAAAAAACAATAGTGTTCCTGTACACCAACAATGAATCCAACAAGAAGAAAATCTGGAAATAATCTTATTCTCAGTAGCTTCAATTAAAAAATTAAATATTTGGAATCAACCTAATAAAGAAAATGAAAGACTTCTGCAATGAAAATTATGGTACTCTGATAAAAGAGATTGAAGAAGACATTAGCAAATAGAAACATAGCCCCCATTCTTGGAAAGGCAGAATCAATATTCTCACAATAGCCATGTTACCAAAAATGACATATCAATTTAATGAAATTACAATTGAAGTACTGATAGCATTCTTCACAGAACTAGGAAAAATAATCCTGAAGTTTATAGAGATTCAGAAGAGATCCAGAAATGGCAAAGTAATCCTGAGAAACAAAACCAAAGCAAAGGATATCAAAGTCCTGAATTTTAAGTTTTTCTACAAAGCTACAATAAAAACAGCAGAATTGTACAGGCAGAAAACAAAAAAAATACAGACATTGATCAATACAATAAATTTGAGGTTAAAAAAAAACCAATCACATGCACCTTCAGGCATTTGATAAAGGCACCAAAAACAAGCTGGGGAAAAGACAGCCTCTTTAAAATACCATTCTGGGAAAACTGATTATCCATGTGCAGAAGAAAGAAACTAGACCTATATCTCTCACTCTGTACTAAAAGTAAAATCAAGATAGATCAAAGACCTAGTTATAAAAACAGAAACAATGAATTTTCTGGAAGATAAAAATAGGTAAAACTTGAAGGCATTCGGCAGAAGCAAGGACTTCCTCAACAGAACCCCAATTGCGCAAGAAGTAATACCAAGAACCAACAAATGGAATTGTATCAAATTAAGAAGTTCTGTACAGCAAAGGTTCCAATGGTGAAGGAACAACCTGTAGGTGGGAAAAATTTTCTGCGGACCACTCCTCATACAGAAGACTAGTATATAGAATATACAAAGAACTCAAAATTTTGCATTAGACCTCCTCAAATCAAAAGATTCAATCAAAAAATGAAACAGACACTTGTCAGAAGAACTATCTCTGACCATCAGAAAAATGCAAACCACAACACTGAGATTCTATCTTAGTGTAGTAAGAATGGCTATTTTCAAAGACTCAAAAAAACTCTGGTAAGGACAAACAACATGTGGTATATATACACAGTACAGTACTTTATTTTTTAAATTTTTTTAAAAGAGGATAAAACTAAATATAACAAAACAGAACAAAGTAGATCAGAAGAAAACAATGTAAGTGACACAGATTTCAAAGAAGACAACAGGAGACCTACCATGGCTACTGTAATGTCTTTTGTTTTCTTCCAAACAGTTGTCCATATCTTCACACAATGAATAGATACAAAACAAAATAGCATTAAACTGATCAAAACAGAGTGATGAAGGCATTATAGGCCTTCAAAACCAGACATTAGAGAAATCAACAATGGCTGCCATAATGTCTCTTGTTCTCATTCAAATTAGCTGTCCATACCTTCATGTATGTTGAAATTAAACAATACAGAACAGACTAACACCACACTTAACAAAGAATAGAAGCAATACAGGATTTCACAGCATGACGATACGGTATCAGCAATGGATACCATAATGTCTCTTTTTCTTCAAAGTACCTGTTCATTTCATCACGCATAATATAATCAATTCTCATAAACTGTTTAGGGGAAGTTCTATGCATGTATAAGCCTCTAAAAGTATACTATCCATTCTGTATTAGAGGGAAAAACAAACCAAAACAAAACAAGTTACTAGAAGAACATGAAACAAAAAAGACACATAAATAACAAAGCAAAGAGCCCAAAACAGTGACAATATAGGCCTTCAAAACAAGGTGGTAGAAGCATAACTAGGGTTGTTGTTTTACATAATGTTCTTCAAGAGTTCCTCAGATCACCAGACACTAACATGCAAAATTGTTCCAATCCTATGAATGTTAGCTGTTTCGTTCCAAGAATTTATGGAATTTGTAGCACAATCATTTTAGCTATCCTAAGTGTGATTATACAGTTTTAGATATTTTTCTTTTCCCTTCATTTTTCTTTTTTCTCCTGTCCCCTGAGATATTTTTTTTCCTTTTGAGAAGATTCTTATCCTTTCACTGTATTTATTTAAGATTTTGTATCTTATGTACTCTTACTATTTCTTACAGTAGGGAGATAATACGGTATTTACACATGTGAGTTTGATTTATTTCACTTATGAGTATGGTCTCAAGTTGCATCCATTTACTTATACATATCTCAATGTGATCATTCTTTATAGCTGAGGAGTACTCCATTGTATAAAAATACTGCATCTTTTTTATCCATTCCTCAGTTGATGGGCATTTAGGTTGTTTCCAAGATCTGGCTATTACAAATTGTGCTGCTTTAAACATGGATGCACATATATCACTGTGGTATGATGTTTTCCATTCTTCTGGGAATTGTCCAGAAGTGGAATAGCTAGGTCAAATGTGACTTCCAATCCCAGTTTTTTGAGGAACCTCCAGACTGACCTCCACACTGGCTGCACTAGTCTACACTCCCACCAACAGTGGAGAAGAGTTCATTTTTCCCCGCAGCCTCTCTAGCATTTGTTGTTGGTAGTTTTCTTTATCCTGGCCATCCTTTCTGGAGTGAGATGGAATCTCAGTGTTGTTTTAATTTGCATTTCTCTAATGACCAATGATGTTGAACATGTTTTCATGTATTTATTTGCCTTTTGCATTTCTTCATCTGAGAACCATGTATTCATCTCCAATGCCCATTTTTGGATTGGGTCTTTCAATTTCGGGGTCTGATTTTTTAAAATTCTTTATATGTTCTAGACAGAAGTCCTTTGTCTGGGGGACAGTTGAGTAAGATTTTTTTCCCAATTTGTGGGTTATCACAGTAGAGTATTTTGCAGCACTAAAGAAGAATAAGTTTCAGGCATTTGTAGCAAAATGGATGGTTTTTAAAACCATAATAATAAATGAAATAACACAGAAAGCTAAACATCATATGATTTATCTTATATGAGAAATCCAAAATACAATTGAAAAGCAAAGTAAAATGCAATCAGAAATATAGAGTTAGACTTTCTAAAGATGTAAAGGAAATCTGGGTAAGGGAAAGGAGAAGAGGGCAGGATGGGAGGGGAAGTAAAATGATCAAGGTATGATATATGTATGTACCAGTTTCTGAAAATAAAAGTAATTATTGTGACTAGCAAAAAAATACCAATAAAAGCTTTTAAGTTGAGACAAAAAATAGTTCCATTGATTTAGCACTGCACATTTGACATATTTGCAAGGAGACGAATCACAGTGATAAAAATATTTGATATACTCTGAAGATTCAAATCCTGATTCAAACCACAGTCTATTGACTGTATGATATTGGGATACTTACTGTCCTATGATATCTGTTTCTTCCATTGATAAAAGGCAAATGTACTTGTGTAAAGATTAAGATAAATTATATGTAACACTGGTCTACATCGGACCTTTGTTGATCCAAATTTTTGACACTTTCCTGCATTAAAATTATGCATTCTTGGTTTCTGTCATCTAACCAGGAACTACCACTGTGGGAGAAGCACATTTCCTTGTCTTGATGATGTTGAATTTAGTCAAATGACTTGCTTTAGACAATGGAGTGCTAGCAAAAGTGTTGTCAGAGGCTTTAAAATAGTTGTGTAGTTTGCTTGCTCTTGAAAATTTTCTACAAAAATATGTTCCCATAGAAGCTAGGGCAGTGGCACAAGCCTGTAATTCCAGCTCTGAGGGAGACTGAGGCAGGAAGATCACAAGTTGGGGTTCTGCTAGGGCAATTTAGCAAGACTCCATCTCAAAATAAAAAATAAAAAGTGCTGTTGATATAGCTTAGTGGTAGAATAATCTAGAAGAATCATAACTGACTTAGATTCATGAGAAGAAAATGGTGTTTGCTGTTGAAAGCCATTGAGACTTCAGGATGGTTTGTTATTATACTGATCAGTTATTGCCACAATAATACTACTCAAACTGCTACTCATAACTCAATGATGTACAGTAATCATAATTTCTAGCTACTTTGTGTACAGGTGGACTAGATTTCAACTAATTCAGGCTGGTTTGGGGTGGAATTCACTTCCAAAAGCTGAGGATTAGATCTGGATCTGCTCCAAATATTCCCATCTTTCTCAGAGAGCATGTTCATCTCATGACGAAAGACAGAGGTGTAAAAGAGCAAGCCAAAACACACATACACACAAAAAATACAGAAAATGCTGGAGTTTTATCATGTCTATGACATAATGTTGATCAAAAGCTACATGCATAAATTTAAGATCAAAAGCTACATGCATAAATTTAAAATCAAGAGGAAAGGAAGTAAACTCTGCAGTCCAAAACAAGCCACACAACATTAGTAGTCACTTAGCCGCACAACTGCATTTAATATCAATGAGTTGAAAAGTATATTCTTCCAGTGTATGAAGGGGACAGACAAATGAATATTTGCTAAACAATAATTTAATCACATTTTTGTAGAAAAATGAATAGATGCACTCAGTAACATAAAAAGTAACAAATACTATCATAATTAAACATCATTACAGTGATTCAAGTTCCTCTTTAACTTGATTGCTTTCCATGTACTTTATTACTATTAAGAAAGTAAGGCATCAATAGAGAAATCAGTTCATTATTTACTTATTTGATGAGATTATCTTCATCCTGTTCTACGTGCTCTTCTTATTTTAAAATAGTGTTAGCATTAATGTTTTCCATCACTATCACCTAAAACCCTTGTTCTCTTCTATGCAGACTGATACTAAAACACTTCTTCCCCTCAAGTAACAATCACTTAACTATATGCATTTTTAAAAGTCCTTGTTGATAAAGATAGTGCCTCCTGAGAATTGGCTATGCTGGCATTGGGAAGAGCTGACCAACAAGCCAACTAGCCAGCTTTCTGGTAAGCCACATAAGCTACACGGAATCCAAGAAGAGAAAAGTCAGTCAGCACCTCCTAAGATTCTGCCATCCTGGAACTGGGAGTAGTACACCAAGAAGCCAACTAGCCAGCATTTCTGGTAAGCTGCACAAGCCACGCAGGCCCCAGGAAGAGAAAAATCAATGCCTCTTAAGATTTGGCCATGCTGGGACAGGGAGGAGTCAACCCACAAGTCACACTAGTCAGCCTTTCTGGTAAGCCATGAAAGCCATGTGGGGCCCAGGAAGAGAAAAGTCAGGGAGCGGCCTCCTGAGAATTGGCCATGCTGGGACTGGGAGGAGCCAATCAACAAACCAAGCAGCCAGTCTTTCTGATAAGCCACACAAGCCATGTAGGGCCTAACAAGAGAAATGTCATCATCATCTCCTGTGAGCCTACTGGCAAGTGGGGCTGAGAAGCACCACCAGCCCTCCCCCCACCCCTGCTGTAAGCAACCAGCTAGTTCAAAGGACAGGCTGAGTTGATAGCAACTGAGGTACAAAAAGCAACTGAATGCTTGTATTGTTTGGTCGACTTTGCAGGCCTGGGGCCAGCGGTCTAAGCATCTACTGGGAGGATAATAGTATGCAATATAGCAAATATGGTGGATTTCCTTCTATCTTATTCTTGAAATACAGTATTGTTCTCACTGTTTGGTTTTGTTCCAATTAATTGCTTTATTTTATTCAGTGTTCTGTTCTGATTGGTTTTATTCTGTTTTATTTTGGTTTGATTTTGATATGTTCGATGGCATGGACAACTATTGTGAAGATAGCATTGTTTTCCTATTATTCTGCTTCAAAGTTCCATACCAGTTTCACTGCTTGTTTTGATTGGATTTATTGTTTTGTTATGTTGGATTGTATTATCTTTAAAATAAAATTTAAAAATCGATAAAATTTTAAGTCCTTGTTGATATATTTGAATTAGATACAATCTGTTCACATAATTTTGGATCATGATTTTATCACTTAATATAATCGTATCAAAACTTCCTGTCACACGCACATTTTCTACATTCATCCAATCATTGTCAGAAACTACCAGCAGACAAGAACATGACTGTATCCACCAAGGGAAGCTATGGAATCTCTATTCATAAAAATGGATATGAGAACTTCCAGTAGAGCACATTTGAGAACACTGGCAGTCTCTTAGTTCTTCGTTGTTTCTGTTCTTCATGAGCAGCTGCTTACATTTGTGCTGAGGCCATGACACTACAAGGAGCAACTCTGGGAGCAAACAAAGATATTTTTCTGGGAAGGGGCCGATGGGTCTTAAAAGTCATCCTCAAAGAATCAACGTTATTGGATAAAGAGAAGAGAAACATAAGCAGGGTACAAATTCTTTGTTGGTATTGTAGATTTCCTTCCTGTTAGTGGTACAGAGTTTTGACCACTTAGAACTGAGAAGTCAATGTTAGGAATATCTAAAAAGAAGATTCCAAGGAGAGAAACTATGTCTCATAATTCACCAGATCAGTGCTCATATAGATACTGCTTTTGTTTTGTTATTATTTTAAAAAGTAATAAGTGAACATGAAGTGCAGTGGCGTAAAAGAATATATAGTGAAAATAAGTTTCCCACCTAGCCCAGTCACTTTTAGAGGCAAGATTTGTTATTCAACTTTTGTAATAGCTCTAAGAATTACTTATATGTAAAAAATAAGCATATTCATTTATATATGTTTAATAATCAAAAGGAAGCAAAGCATATCAAGTCATTTATTACTGAATATTCATTTTTGCACCTGGTAAGAGGAAGATATACATAAGTTACACATATGAAGCTCCTGAGGTTCACAGAGGTTAGCTGACTTGTCAAGGTCATGAATCTATAAAAGGAAAAGCCAGTTCTGATCTCAAAAGCCATGACTGGGGTAAGACCTACCACTAATGAGCATAAAGGAAAACATATATTGTATAATTTTGGAAAACTTTTCAAATTCTGCAAATAGGTTGTGGTTATTTAAAGAGGGCATAAAATGGGTTGCAGAATAGTTAGTTGTGACTATGACCCAAACCTATGTCCTACAATACTATGGCAGCTTAAAGTAACAACAGATTTGTGGACTTTATGAGTTGTGGATCTGGTATTTCTCAAAATCCTAAAATATTCTAACTGAAAACTGTCCTAAGAAAAGGAAATGTTTCAATTTGAAATCCTTAATTAAAACCATATTCATAATTCTAAGTATTTAAAAAAAAGTTAAAGAAGAAATTTACTTTTGCACATCACAGAGATTATAATAAACACAGACCTCACCAAAAGCCATGCCTCCAGCTGCACTGAAGAAACATCAGAGTAGAGCAGAACTGCAGCTTTAGCAAGAGAGACTGTAGGCAAAGTCATGTATAGAAAGGCAAACAACCATAATGCAAAACTCATGCTGCTGTTTGAGTCAGTTCTGCAGAAATGCATCTTACACACATACATATACATAAATACACATATGGAGTTACAGTTGTTCCTTGGTACTAACTCACTAACTCACAAATTGGCAGCTCTATGTCTATTTTCATGTGATTCACCAAGGCCATAGATGCTTGTTCCATAAAATCATTGCCATTTTTGGGACAAACTCAATCAACTTGTACCTAAAAATGATCCACATGGGTCTTTACCCTATATAGCTCATTATTTCAGGGCTTTACCAGAACTTTGTATATTGCTAGATGCTGGTTCTAATAAGAGAAGGCATATTTATTTTGCTATGCTATAAATTATAGAAGGAAAAAGAATCCCTCAAAACCCCAGTAATTCCTCAGAAATCCACAGCCCCAAATGTGATATATCTATTAGAGAGAAAAAAGTAAGTCCTCTCATGTCATTTGCTGGAATGAAAATAATGCTTCCTAAGTTTCTAAATGAAAAATGCTGATTATGCCTGCACTATGGAAAAATGCCTATGCCATAGCCTAGGAAGAAACAACAGTGCACTAAAAGAAAGCAAAGACTAGAGGGATATCTTACACTATACAGCATATGTTAAGTACCTTAAAAAATTACTGAGGAAATAGAGAAAAAAAAAAAACAAGTATGGCAGCATGAAGCTAATTTTATCATCTGTATGGTGAAGTTTCCTGTATCTTGCTGGCTAAGCGCTAGACTTGCCCATTACCACCTTGCCAACTCCACCTGGATAATTCAAATGTATATCCAAAGTTGGATTCTTTCATCCTCTTCTAAATATGCTCTTTTTTCAGAGTTACCTCTTTGATAAAGAACATCATTCTCCCAGTTGCTAACAACAGAAAATGGGGAATAATTCTTGACTTCTCTGTTTCCTTTTCCACCCTTATCAGCTATTAAATCTATCACCCAATTGCCCTCATTTATCTACTTCTTTTTTTCCCCACAATCAACACTGTAATTTAGTTTCCACAATCTCTCACTGGAATATTTATGTTAGCTTCCTAACTCATTTCCCTGCCTCTCCTCTATTCCAGTTTATTTTTTAACTTGGATCCAGAGTGAGATTTTTCAATAATGTAAAATGGATTCAGTCTTTTCTTTGCTTAAAAATATCAGTAATTTCCCATTACCATAGGGATAAAGCACCACGTTCTTCTTAATATGGGCTATTATAAACCTCTACATGCTCTATCTTTATGTCATTCTCTAGCTTCACTGTAGCTCCTCAAGAGCTGATTCCTTTTATTTCCATCCTAATCAAGCTAAATGCTTAATCACTAGGATATGTTAGAATCTTCTCAGTTTCAAGGTCATTGAACTCTTTTTTTAGCCTGAAATACTCTTTTACTCTTAATGACTTTCTTGTTTGTTTATATACCAGAACATAATCTCCATGATGTCTACCACCCTGTCTTGTTCAATTCTGTCACCTAGAACCTAGAGCCATCCATGTACATAATAAATGCTCAATAAATATTTATTGAATGACATAATGAATTTTTCCAGCCTCATATAAACATCACTTTCTCAAGGAGGTCTTCTATGATTCCAAGAAAAAATATTATATCTTGTCATTATATACCATGTTGGCTGTACATGTGCTGCAACCTAAAAACAACTAGGCAATAAGTTGGAGACATTTATTTCTTTTCTCAGTGATTGCAGTCCTATGATGCCTATTGTCCAGGATCTACAACCTATCTTATGTTTTTTGACTTTTTTACCCAGATTTTTGGTGTTATGTAAGTGAGGAGGGTAATTCTGGTTCTTATTATTTAATCTTGGCTGGGAAGTGGAAGTTCCAGGTCAGTTTTAAAGACTACAAATCATATTCTTTCCCTTGGAATTACTACATATTAGCATTCTCTGTGGTTTGGATTCTATTTCTCCCTAAATCTAGGCTTCTTTCCTTAATACCCTTATAAACTTAGAAGGTCATTTTATTTTTTTATTACTGTGTCCCCAGAGCTGAGAGCAACATATGGAGAATATTGTAGACATAATAAATTAAAGGTTGAATGACGCTTGCCCCCTAAATAATCTTGCTTTTTTGTATGACTGCTATTTAATCTACAGAAGGACACTGACCTTTACAAATCACAATATTATAGAAACTCATACATTGGTTTTGGAACTGAAAAAAATTACACAATTTTGATTCCTACCACTTCAAAAAATTGCACATTTAATTTCTAGCTATTTCCATTCTTTGATTACTCTTAAAAATTAAATTTTATTTAATTTTAATGTAATCCTTAATTTTAAAATAGGTAACATTTATTTTCAGTTATGATTGCCAGCCACTGTACTAAATTGTAACTGATTTAATTCTGCAACAAACTTATGAAATAGGATCTATTATTTCCACTTCAGTAATGAAAAAAAAAGCATAAAAATGTTATGCTTATCATCAACATAACAACTGAGAAAATGTTAGCAAGGATTTTGACAACATAATTTGAGATATGCACTTTATCTAAAGTGCTTATACTGCAACCTAATACTTTTTACTTTCAAATAAAATTATAAGTGCGTTATAATAAAAGACATCTATTTTTAATAATGAAATTTAAAATTAAAATCGCAGTGACAGGAAGCATGTATTTCCTTAAAACCTGGGCTTAATATGTGCTACTATAAAAGGACACAGATTTTAGTTCCATGCTTATCACTGAAGAGAAACAAGGAAATTCAATTTGACAAATAAATTTTATTTTATAATAAAAGAATGTTAACATGCTGTAAAAGGAATTTACACATTACATTCATACATAAGATATTTCTCAGTAAAACAAACCATGTTTTCAAGCATGACTTTTATAAAACATTCAATACGACTGTCTATTATAGGGATATGTACAATACTATTAATAAACCGGCAGTATAACAAAAACAAAAACTTAATTAAAGCATATGTTCAGGAAAATGAAGTAGTGAAATTTAAATAAACAGTTATCTATTGGTTTTATCGTCTGAGAACATTACCTTGAATTCTTAATAAAGTAGAAAAGAACTTATCTTTAATTTTTATTATTAATGGTCTTATTAATGTACTGGCAAGAGTTGTATAAATGACATTTCTAGTCAAGTGAAGATATTCTATTTCTGCTGCTTCTCAAAAGAGAGTTCATATGCTGAAATATTAATGTATAGTTGGCAAAGTCACAATATGGTTATACTTAGAACTATCCATTCCAAATCTACATAAGAGTGGATTTAAGAGCAGCTGTAAATAGACTCTACATTTTCCTCAGAAAATTACAAAAGATAAGCTCTAGACAAGGAAAATCTGTTAATACATGTACCAGCTAAATGCATTCACATGTCATTTAGCAATATTTATAGAGTACTTGCTATGTACTAAAGCTATGTAGCAAGTTCACTGGTTGATATGGGAGGCTCCATTTCTGGATGGCCCTAACCAGAACTGATTAACTCACCTGTAACCAATACTGTAGCATAGCATATTCCAAAGTTGGTGGTTTCATGATTTTAGTTACAGTTTCCTACTGCCTATACTATTTTTTACTTAATATTTTTCTTCATATTAACTTCACTCCCCAAATTCTAACATGAATTACTCACTATAATTTTAAAAATTATCATATGCTTAAAATATAATAACTGACACTTATTGAGTAGTTCCTAGTGACTGGCACCATATCAAATACTTTATATTTTAAATTTTTATTTTGAAAATTATATGTAAATTTCTGAAATTTTAGAAATTCTGTTAGGTGAGTGCTGGTGATTATATATCTTCCACTGATCAACAGAAATGGGCATAATAATCTCTCTACTATAGGAATAAAAGAAGACATTCATTCTATTATATCCAGAGAGAGAGAAAGAGTAGGGCAGGATGCCCATGTGTTGCAGTCCTTTTAGAGTCATCTATTTCACGCTATTTCTTAGTGAGGGGAAAAGGCTCTACAGACAACAGGCCTTCCTCATCATTCAGGTTACATACTATTTTCCTAACATTCATTAATCTAGCTCGTAGGAAAAGATCTAAAAAATTCGTAAATAATTGATAACAGTGATAGAATTTGGTAGATTTTTGTTGTTTGGGCCAAGATTTTACATTTTGACATTGAATGTTTTGCACCTTCAATGTGTTTCTCCTTTATACTGCTAACTTTCCAATAAAAACAGTTTCCAATTTCTTAATGAGGTATAAGGATTCCTGCTCATAGAGTTGACAAATCTATCAAAGATAAGCAACAATTTATCTTTTGGCTAAAAAGCTTTCTGAGATCCTTAGCATCAGCTGTTTTAAATGTTTGGAATGACCTGCTCCATTAAATGCGATGTCTTAATGCTTCAACATTCTGACTATATATACCACAAGAGGGTGTTGGCACAGTGAATTTAGAAAATTTTTAGTCAAAGAATTAATTATTTTGAACAAAATTAAATTCTACAACAGAATTATCTTCTCTTTATATAATTGCTCTTAAATGCTTATATATGTGCCATTTAATACTTAAATATATATACATACACTTACAAACTTATATACATATATATATAGCTTTAAAAGGTAGTCATTTCCACAGAGTATCCTAAACTAAGGCTACTTGAACTTTTTTACATTTGTTTTTGTTAATTCAAAGCATCCAAATTACTTCAACCTCTGTAACCATGGTGAAATTCTGGAAACAGAGCATAAAAACTGAAAGGTGTTAAAGTTTGGATGAAGAGTCAACTACAAAAAGATAAATTAGTATACATATTATATGCAAAAAAAGCATACACAATTTATAAGCAGCTTATTGAGCTTCTTTAGGAAAAGAACCTCAAAAAAGTACTCCTTAGGTATCAACATTAATATATATATATAATATATAATCATATATATAACCAATAATTATAATATACATAATATATAATTGTATATATATTATATATATAATTTCATATAGATGCTTATGGATAATTCTTTTTCCACCAAGACTATTCCTGCTGCATTTATGTTTGTTCTGACGTGGTATTTCAAAGACCAGAAAGAAAGTAAGAAAAAAGATAATGTAAATATTCATATAATAAACATATATTTTATACATGTATTATATATAGATATACTATTAATCACATAAAGTAAAAAAATCATTGCTTAAATAAAAGGCATGCTAATCTTAGTTAACAGTTTATTTTTAAAATACAAATTTTTTTTGGCTTTTTTTGAGATAGGGTCATGCTATGCAGTTCAGTCTGGCCTTGAGCTCACTGTGTAGCCCAGGCTGGTCTTGAATTTGCAATGATCCTCTTGCCTCAGCCTCCCAAGTGCTGGGATTACAGCTACCACCACACCCAGCTAAAATACAATTTTATTATGTTCAAATTGCTCATCTTCAAAGAATTTATAGAAATGTAACACATACTTCCTAGCCATGGGTTTAAGGTCTAGTAAAGGACAGAAGCAATACATATTAGTGACTCTTATTCAAAGCCTAGTAAGGAAGTGTACCATTGGAAAAACTCATGCAAAGGAAGGGCAAAGTAAATTTAAAAATTCATTAGATGGTACACTGAGATCCATTTACTCAAGGAATCATGGAGCTCCTATCACACTGTAGTGCTAGGTACAGGAACAGTGCTAGGTACAGCCTAGTGGGTGAATTAAATCAGAAGTACAGATAACAGAGGATGTAAAGGTTGAGAGGATCAGAAAAGTGCAAGTCAAAGAGAGAATTGATATAATGCAGAATAAGCAAGATACTGCTCTAGGAATGATTCCATCATCCAGTAGTAAAACAGGAGGTAGAACATTATTTAAATGGGAGGATGACAGGATGAATAAGAAATCTGGTAGCTTTAATAGTATAACTGAAAATCTTAAAATTGATAATTAAAACAATTTTAGGTATCATTTATAACTAAACAAATACAAAGATACATTTCTTTCTTATCATTCCTGTGTGCTCACACATGAGGTGCAATCAAGCATATGGAGAAAGATGCAGTAAAAATATATTACTTTAAGAGATAAATTGCCTTTAATCCCCCTGAAAATATTCCCTCTTATTTTGAAAACATATATTCTATCCTTTTACAATGACTTTTATTATAATAAACTTTATTATTGTTTATTGGTACATTATAGATATACATAATGATCACATTTATCATAGGAAATTGGTACCTGTACATGATATAACCTGAATCTTCTTTTTCTCTCCAATCAAAATCCTTTCCTGAAACTCCTTATTTACAAAGATTTATTTCCATTTTATCTTTCTTTTTCTTTTTCCTTCCTTCCTTTCCCACTTTCCCTCATTGTTCCCCATTTAAAAAAATTCTTTCTATTTGTTGTAGTCAGGTTTGTACAGAGAACAATTAGAATTAGGACATGATGTTTATAATATTGTTTTTATAATGGTCACCCAGGGTTACACAAGAAAATGCAGGAAATCTATCTACAATGCTAAAGACAGAATATTTAGCCAAGGGCCTGAATCCCACAGCAATGTCCCACATGAGTTCAAATGAAGACCCAGTGGTCATGACAATGCCTCCCACGAGTCCAACTGGAGGTCTAGAGCCCACAAGAACGACTCATGCCAGTCTCTTTTACTGGTCTGTGCTGGGAAGGCCCAAAGGTCAGTGGTGGAAGCTAGAAATTCTATGCCAGCGGGGTGAAGGAGCTGTGCCGGTAGGTTGAGGGTTCTACACTGGAGCCAAGAAGTCACACTCACAACAAACACCAGGGCTGTCCTGAAAAGCACCACAGCCATCCTCAGTGACACGGAGGCCCCGAGCTCCTCCGACAAGCACAGTAGAGTACATGCCAGGAAGCCAGTGTGACGAGTTCATTCTGGAGACCAAGCAGCACACGTCTTCCACTCCGGAGCCCAGAAGCAACACTCCATATGAGGACTAGAGCTCCTCCAGGAGAACCAATGGCTCAAATAGCAATACGCAGGAGAACCCACAACGCCTCAATGCATTAACACCTTAACGCACAAACGTGATGCACTAACGTGAATAGCTTCTCCTTCTCCACACCTCCATTTATGCTGGCACCTTTCCTCAGGTGAAACACCTATGCTCAGTGCCCTGCTGATGTAATCCAGCTGGCATTAAGCTGACCACTAGTTTTTAATCCATAACAATATTTTACAATACCTTTTATACACTGTGGTCCTTACTTACAGTTTTGCTGTCTCACACCAGAGAAACAATATGATGTTTGCACATGAGTCTGATTTATTTCACTTATGAGTATGGTCTCAAGGTGCATGCATTTACCTAGAAATATCTCAAGTTTATCCTCCTTTATGACTGAGTAGTACTCCATTGTATAAAAAACACATCTTTTTAATCTTTCCTCACTAGATGGACATCTGAGTTGTTAGCTATTACAGAATGTGCTATTAACATAGGTGTGAATGTATTACTGTGTTATGGTGTTTTAAATTCTTCTGGGAAGAAGAAACCCAGAAGGGAGTTGGGTCAAATAATACCTCTAATCCTAGTTTGTTTGTTTGTTTGTTTGTTTTTGAGAAATCTCCACACTGATTTTCATGGCAGTTGCAGCAATCTACACTCCTACCAATAGAGGAAAAGGATTCTTTTTCCCCACACCCCCAACAGCATTTGTTATTACATTGTTTCTTGAAAATAGCTATTTTTTCTGTGGTTAAGATGGAAACTCAGTGTAGTTTTAATCTGTATCTCTTGAATGACCAGTGATGATGAACATTTTTCATATATTTATCTGCCATTTGTATTTCTTCATCTGAGAAGTGTGTATGCATGTCAGTGCCCACTTTGGGATTGGGTCTTTAAATTTACGAGATCTGATTTTTTTTAATGCTTTATATATTCTAGAGATTAGTCTTTTGTGTGAGGGACAACTGGCTAAATTTTTTTCCCATTCCATGGGTTAGTAATTTCTTTTGCTGTGCAAGTTTTTTCAATAGGATGAGAATCTAGTCATTGATTCTTTGTAATATTTTCTGTGCAATTGAGGTTTCATTCATGAAATCTTTGCATACATTTGTCTTCAAGAATTCTACCTATTCTATCTTCCAGCTCATTTAGTGTTCTAATATTTAGATCTTTGATCCATTTTGATTTTAATTTAGTGCATGGTAAAAGACATGGGTCTAGATTTAGTCTTGGCCATGCGGAAAGCCAGTTTTCCCAGAAACTTTTATTAAAGAGGCTATCTTTCTCCAGTGCACATGATTGGCCCCTTTGTCAAAGATAAAGTGGCTGAGTGTGTTTGGAATTTTTTTCTGCACCTTCTAATCTTTTCTATTTATAATCAGTTCTGTTTTCTTTCCTAGTACCATGTTGCTTTAATCACAGTAGCTTTGTAGTATGATTTCAAGTTAGGAATTGTGGTGCCCTCTGCCTTGCCTTTTGTTGCCTAGTAGAGTTTTTACTATTCCAGATCTTTTCTGGTTACAACTACATTTTAGTAATGTTTTCTCTAGTTCTGTGAGGTATGTTAATGGTGTTTTGATTGGGATTGCATTAAATATGTTTAACAATTTTGGTAGTATGGCCATTGTCACTCTGTCGGTTCTTCTTACCCATGAGGAAAAGATATATGTTCACTTTCTGATATCTGCTTCGATCTCCTTTTTCAGAGTACTGTAATTTTCAATGTACAAATATTTTACTTCCTTTATTAAACTGATTGATAAATATTTCCATTTTTTGGAAGCTATTGTGAAAGGTTTTATTTCTATAGCTTCTCTTTTAGTGCATTTATCCATAGTGTACAAAGATGTTATTAATTTTGAATGTTGATTTTTCCTCCAGTAATTAGTGAATTTAGTTATTAAATCTATAAGTCTATTAGTGGAGTATATGGGGTCTTCCATGTGGAGTTTCATGTCATCTGCAAACAATGACAATTTAACTTCCTCCTACCTATTCTTGTTCCTTTTATTTCTTTTTCTTGTCTAATTGCTCTGGCTAATGTCCACAAAACTGCATTAAATAAGAATGGTAATTGCAGACATCCTTGTCTTATTCCTGACATTAGAGTGAAAACTTTCAGTTTTTGGACATTTAGTACAATATTAGCTCTTGATTTGTCATAGATGGCCTCTTTCAGAAAGAAATAACCTCTTCTCTGCCTATTTTCTGGGAGGCTATTATCATTAATGAATTTTGGACTTTTTCAAATGCTTTTTCGGCATTTAGCAAATGCTCATATGATTTTCATCATCGACACTGTTGATAGGGTATATTTCATTTATTGATTCTTGTATATTTAACTATCTCTGGGATGAATCTCACTTGGTCATGGTAAATAATCTTCTTGATGATTTGTTGCATTCTCTACACCAGTATCTTTCTGAGAATTTTTGTGTCTATGCTCATTAGGCAGATTGGCCTGTAGTGCTCTTTTTGGTTAAGGCCTTCTCTGGTTTTGGTATCAAAATAATATTTGCTTCCAGGAGTATTGCTTCCCTTTCAATTTCATTAAAGAGTTTCACCAATAATGGTACTAGATCTTCTCTAAATTTCTCATAGAATTCAGTAATGAACCCATCAAGACATGGGTTTTTCTTTGCTGGCAAATTTTTAATTAAATTTTCAATTTCATTGACTGATATTGGATTATTTTGAATTTTTATATCTTCTTAATTAAGTTTTGGCAGTTCATATGTATCCAGAAATCTGTCCCTTTGTTTTGTGTTTTCCATCTTATTAAAGTACAGATTCTTGAAGTAGGCATTGATAATCTGCATTTGCACAAGGTCCATTGTGATTTCTCCCTTTTGATTCCTAATTGAATGATTTTGAGTCTTTCTTTTCTCTATCTGATAAGGGTGACTAAGAGTTTATCAATTTTACTTAATCTTTCAAAGAACCACCTCTTTAATTTATTGATTCTTTGTATTGTTTTCTTAGTCTCAATTGTATTAATTTCTGCTCTTTATCATTTCCTCCCTCATACAAGCTTTAAATTTAACTTACTTTTTCTTTTTCTAGCAATTTGAGGCTCAACATGAGGTTGTTTGAGCTTATTCTGTTTTCCTGATGTGTAAATTTACCACTGTAAGTTTCCCTCTTAGGACTTCTCTCACTATGTCCTATAAGTTCCAGTATGTTAAAGTGGAATTATAATTTAATTGTAGATATTCTTTAATTTCTTCTCAAATTTCATCAGTGACCCACTGGTTATTCAGAAGGGTGCTATTTAATTTCCAGATGTTTATATACTTTTTGTGGTTTCTTTTGCTGCTGTTTTCCAGTTTCACTGCAATGTGATCAGAGACTATGCACTGAATACTCTCAGTTCCTTTGCATTTACTTAAGCATGTTCTATGGACTATTATGAGGGCTGTTTTGGAGAATGTCTCATGTGCAACTGTGAAGGATGTTTATTCTGATGTTGTGGGTTGGACTACTCTGTAGATATAGGTTTGGTTTAGTTCTGATATTTCTTTGTTGATTTTTATCTAATTGATCTATTTGTGACAGTGGAGTATCAAGGTCCCTCATAACAACTGTATTAGTACTTATTTGATTTTTCATGTTCATTAATATTTGTTTTATGTTATTGAGTGCTCTTGTACTTGGTGCATATATATTTATGATTGTTAACCCTAAGGCCCAAAGGTCAGCAATGAAAGCTAGAAAGTCTATGCCAGTGGGGTAAAGGAGCTGTGCTGGTAGGTTTAGGGTTCTACGCTGGAGCTGAGAAGTCACACTCAAAATAAGGACCAGGGCTGTCCCGAAAAGCATCACAGCCATCCTCAGAGACACACAGGCCCTGAGCTCCTCCCAAGATAAGAACAGTTGAGTACATGTCAGAAAACCAGCATTATGAGTTTCTCCTGGACATTAAATGGCACACATCTTCCCCTCCAGAGCCAGGAAGTGATGTTTGATGTAAAGACCAGAGCTCCCCCAAAGTGAACCACAGCCACTCTCACCAACAAGGTCCCAAGCTCCTCTGATAATAATGGTTGAACTTACACTGCGGAAGCTAGTCATGATGAGCTCCTCCAGGAGAAACAACGGCTCAAACAGCAACACTTAGAGAAACATACAATGCCATGGTTCTCTTTCTCCATGTCTCTATTTATGCTGGCAACTTTCCTCAGGTGGGACATCTGTGCTCACCACCATGTTGATTTAATTTAGTTGGTGTTAAGTTGACCATCAGTTCTTAATCCATAACAGTTATGAAAGTATCTTATTTCTCTGTTTGAAAGATAGTTTTTCAGGATACATCACTCTGGATTGGAATTTGTTTTCTTTTAGGGCTTGAAATACTTTACTTCAAGCTCTCCTTGACATGATCTTTTGTGTTGAGAAGTCTGACGCAATTCTAATGGGTTTTCCTTTAGAGGTAGTTTGTTTCTTTTTTCTAACCACTGCAAATAATCTGTTCTTATGTTGAATTTCCAGAATCTTGATTATTATATGCCATTATGTAGCTTTATTTGGGTAATGACTATTTGGAGTTCCATGTGTCTCAGTTATTTGTAACTGAGTTTATTATCCATGTTTGGGAAAATTTTTCCCATTATTTTTGTGAAGAAGGTTTTTGGAGTTTCTGCTATCTTGGGCTTTCTCATTGACTCCAATCAGTCTTATATTGTACTTCTTTGCTTCATCTTGCAATGGTACGGTTGATTTTTCATGGCCCCTTCTATTTTAAAGATATCTTTCTTTTCTTGTTCATTAACTGTCCTCTAGATCTTATATTCTACCTTAGCCTTTGTTCAATCTTTTGTGCATACTTTCAATGGAAATTTTAATCTCTTGGATATCTGTTTGGATTTATTTCATGGCTTTCATTTCTTTCCCATGTTGGACCTTCATAGTTTCCATCATTTTCCTAGGTTCCTCTTTTTTTCCCCTTTTTATCTATGTCTATGATAGATACATTCACATGTATTTCATTTTTATCATTTCTTTTTTATTTGAAAGATTATTTTTTCTATAGCTGCATCCATTTGTGCTATTATTTTAGAAAGTTCCAGTGTGTGGTTTCCAATTTCTTGCAGTTCATTGAGCTCTGGACTTGCTCTGGGTGGGCTGAAGGTCTGGGGTTGCATTTTGCTTCTGCATCTTGTCATTTTCTATTTTTAATTTTATTTTATTTTCTGTGTTGGTGCTTATAAATTTCTTATAGTAAATAGCTTTATCACTAATATCAAGGCTTTCCTAGGAAATGTCTATTCCTTAAAGATGTGATTCTTGGTCTTAGTATCTATCCCAAGAACCTACCTTCTCAACTTTTCAAGGATATGAAGTTGCTGTCTATTTGGCTTAACATCGCATCCTTTGGTACTGCACTATGGTGATAATTATTAGTCCAGATAGTCACAGTATTGTCATACAAGGGAGAAAAACTGATTAAAACATGCATAATATCCTGGCTAAAGTAGTACAATTAGGAATAACAATAGCATCAAGCACAACCTAGCAAGGGATATACTGTGGTAATTATTAATTTGGTTCCTTTCATCATAGCATCAAGCTCTACAATTATATAATGAAGTCCAAAATATACTAGGAATGTGTATGCAACATCTCTCCTTCAAAGACTGATTTTACCTTAAGTGGTATTTAAGGACAGTGGACAAAACAGATGAACCAGAAGAATTACAATAGAAGCACATCTGTAAGGCTAAGGATGTACACCTAAGTTTTGGGAAACTAGACAAAAGCACAGAAGAGAATGAATAAAATGAGAAAATAAAAGAATATTGAAGCAAATTAGAAAGGAAAGATATAATATTCACTCACATAAAAGTATCATAAAATCAAGAGACATAGTTAAGGGAAGAGAGAAAGAAGATGAATAGAACAAAACAAAAATAAATGTAGGTTATATAAACAGTCAAAAGCAAAAGAAAAAAATCATACTGAAAAAATAAAACAATCCAACAAACAAATAAAAAGAAAAAAAAATTCCTATGGTGTTCACAGTTCTGTAGTAGTATTCAAGTCAGATTCCAGAAAGTGCTGCATAACCCTGCCAAATTTGCAGTAGGATTTGTTATGGGTAAGGCGCTGATCTTGGCCTCTGGAAGTGGGTGCTGGAGCTGGTCTTCAGCTGACAACATTTTGATGTCCACTTCTCCTCATTGTGATTGTCTAGGGTGCTTCTCCAGTCATTGTGGTGCCCTTGGGTAGAGAAATCCTGGGATTGCTCCAATAATCCATGTAGAGTTAGATTCTCCCGAAACTTGCACAGCTTCCCTTGTTTCACATGACTAGCTTCTCTTGCCCACTCACTGTAGGACAGAGGGGAATACTCTTGTCCCAACACAGGACAAGGCTGCTTGCCTGACTGTGCCACTGGAATCAAGGCCACTCTGCTGTTCACTAACCAGAGGCACTTTTTTGTCTTTTGTATTTATGCCTGACACTGGCTTTCAGCAGCCACTGGAGTGGAGTCTGGGTGATCCTAGCTCCTATTTCTCAGCAGAAATCCCTTCTTCTTTCCAACTTCTGGCAGTCTACTATGACTGGATTAATCTTCCTTCATTCCACTGTGGGCCTTTGGCAATGAAGCAACCTAGGACTGTTCTACTGTTGGGTTTTGTCCTGAGTCCTCTGAAATACAATGGCAGCCCCATCCACCCACTTCTGTTCTGCATGTTTATGTGGCAAAACACAGCATCAGTTCAACTTAACAACTGCCAGCTCTATGAGACCCTCAAGGATACAGTGTCCTTTGTTGCTGGGCTGGCTCCTGCCATGGCACTGTGCTGGGCTGAGTTTCCAAATTTAATGGGTTTATTTGCAGCCAGTTATATGCATATGAAGACAAAACTGTGAAGACATCTTTCTTAATCTTTGCCTTCTGAATTAGACAGAAGAGATTTATGATTTTGGATCCTCTGTAAATTTGCAGAGACAGCAAAGAAATGCCTCAATGCTAACTGTCAAGGTGTCACAATTTTGAAATCACTAAGCTGTCAAGCAATGAGTTTTCCTATACATGACATCCATATCATTACCTCTGATCAATGCTTTACAAAACAAAATAGACAATAAAAGTTAATCTTTTTTCAATTCAGTACTAAGGATCAAAATACCAGTTTTAATATTACGTGAATTTCAGGGGTTGGGTCTCAGCTTTCTTCCATTTTCTCAAGTCATTAGCCCCTTGTTTCTATGATGGGAAAACAAAAACTTTATATTACTGGCCACCTCAAGCATGTGAAAGAATTAAATCACACTGGTAAAGATGTCTAAGATATGCAAAGTGCTAAATTTAATTATGTACTATTAGGTCTCCCCCCCCCAGGCAGATGTTTCTGGCTAAAAAAAATATGAAACATGTGGACAACACAGAATCAATAAGGCAAGTAAACAGGGAAATAAAGAAGGGTAGACAGAAACATTACAAAAGTAGTGGGATCTGGAAAGAAAGAACACCTGAGATTATTGTATTGGGGTGCAGTGTCAAAAGCAGAATTCATGGAAGAAGCGTTCTCAAGGATGTATTTTAAGGAAAAACAATTCAGTAGATCAAGTGCTAATATATAAAGCAATAAGTGAAGAAGGGCAGAAATGATGTAATATTGAAAACACAATGGAACACTCTACCAAGTTGAAAATAAGTGAACTTGCATGGGGAAGAGAAAAAAAAAAACATCATTTGACAATTTGACTTAAATGTATTCTTTAGAAATTTGGTAATACAAGCCTCAGTGAAAACATGACAAAGAAAAATATAATTAAATTGATTTAAAATGAAAGTAGGAACATAAACACAAAAATGTTGCAGAAATTAATAAACAAGAATTTAAACATACACACACACACACACACACACACACACACACACACACACAGGCTAAAGAAAGCCCAAAAGCATGTGGTAATCAGCCCAGGAGGAAATGTAGTAGTAAACAGACCTTTGTTACTTTTATATTTATTTCCATAAAAATTGCTAGTATAGTCTCATTACTTACATCCTCCTACTTAAGAAAATTGCTTCAGAATAACTGTTATGATTATATTCAGACATCAGTTTTGGTGAAGGCAGAAAAAGATGAATGTTTTATATACTTTTTAAAAATGTAATTAAAATTTACTGTCTAAATTTTAAAACTAGGAACTTAAATATCAACATGTTTCAGTCAGAGGGCAAATTGTTGTGGAATCAAATAAACAACAACCCTTCTCGTAATTATCTGTTGTGACTTTGAACAAGTCAGTTAACTTTTCTGGGTTTCAGTTTGCTCATCTTATAGGATAAGGATAATAATATTATAATTAGGATAATAATATCTTCAGTTTGGAGACTATATAAAAGAATATATATTAAGTATGTACTAGGTTTTCTTTTGCTTTCTCTTTTCTCCTCACACTGGCTAGCATAAGCACTCTAAGTACAAAATTCATTTACCTCTCAAAACATGTTCATCTACAGTCTGCAAGAGTAAATCTCTTGTTGACTATAAACTCAAATTTCTCCAACAAAAACAAAGAATGGCCAGAAGTCGGTTAAATTTCATAGTCCTTTCAAATTGGAATTGCTTACAAGATATAGAAAAACTAGTAATTTACTCACACATCCTCAGAATTAGTAAGCATACTAGGCACATCAGTGTTTGATTAACCACATTCTCTTTCAAAATAACGTGAATTTTTTTCAGATTTTTTCCCTTGTCCTTCTGCAATAACTAAGAGCTGAAAATCAAGTTGATTCAGCCTTATAAATGGGGTTCTGTTTCATTATTAAATTTTTATTTGGGGGCTTACTCTGTAAAATTTAGGGTTGATATCTCTGGTAAAGGATGAGTAGAATATAGAAGGAAGATACAGTCAGCTGGATGACAACAAAATATAATGCAGAATGTGCTGGCTCACAGAATCAAGTAATCCCAGTTTAATCTTCAACAAATTATTTTCCTCCTGTGAACATCAATTTATTAACTAATAAAATGATATTCCATGAGGTCCTTTCTAGCTCCAAAATTCTATTATTAGCTAAGGGGTAACTTTATTTCTACTAGATTAACAAAATTAAGTAGAGGCTAGAAGCAAGAGATGAGAGGTTTAGGGGATACACGATTCTAAGTTTCATGAGATTCTATATTCTCATTCGCAGCTTTGGTCAACAGGAAAGAATAGAGAACTGCTATAAATTAATACAACTCTTTAGGAAAGCAGTTTGGTAAAATATATCCAAAACATGAGATTCAAACAGTGGTTCCAAGAGGCGGTTTTCCAGTTTTTAGTGGCAGAGTTCCAGCACATTTATTTAAATTGTTTAACACAGTTATCTCATCTGTAAAATAAAGATAATAATGTAGCTATCTGAAATCGTTGTTGTGAAGATTAAATTAAATTCAGGTTAAGGCCTGCATCACTCACAACCTAGCAACCAGTAAGTACCAAAAAATATGTAAGCTATTATTTTTCACTCTGTTTTGACTCAATAACCTCACTCCTGGGAATTTACACTTACAAAATAACTGTAAAGAAGAAAAAATTACTTGACAAGATAATTTGTGATATTGCTGACTATAGGAGGAAAAAATTCTAAAAGATCTAAATATTCAACAACTTAAAAGTGATAAAACCTGATAGGAAATTCAGAAACCACTGAAATAATCATTATAAAGAGTAGGTAAATTGTGGGAAAGTATGCATGATACCTTTCAAAGTGAAGAAAAGATGGCCTGAATTATTTATACATTATAATTTCAGATGTATAAAAATGTACTTACATGTTTATAAAGTTAAGAAAAAGAACACAGAAAAATAAAATTAGTGGATATTTGAATAAATTTATTAACTTTTCCATCTTAAATTTTTCAGCATTAGTGTGGCATTGCTTATGCATTTAAAAATTAACTGGGTTAGACAAAACAAATAAAGGAAAGAAAAAACAATGGACTTTCACACAACAAAACAAAACATTACTAAATGAGCCTACTGGTCCTTTTGGGGCCATAAAGAGTGCAATAGGCCTAACAGTATCATACACAACCCAATACTGTGTGCAGAGGGTGATTAAAAGGGGATGCTTTGACATTGCTATTTTAGTGACAGAGCTAGATTTTAAATTTTTCTAAAGATTCTATTAGTTTATATTTCAAATACAAATTAAATTAAAAAGAACAAAAAATCAGTAACTTTTTGATGTGTTTTGACTGTATAAATGTGCATTTAGATAGCGACATTCTCCAAAATGTAAAGCACTGTATATAGTTTAGTAGCAATATCTAGCAAAAATTATTTGAATAGAAAGTCATGAAAATTTCAAAATTTCATAAACATGAAAGAATTATGCATGGAATGGAAAAGATAATATCAACCTTATAGGTTCAGCTATGAACCTATAAGACCATAAATATGGAACATTTATTTTTAACAGAGCTAGATAATACAATGGAATTATACTAGCAATTGTTGATTCTTAAGTATCTTAAACAAGAAAATAAAATGATAAAGAGAAAAATATAAAATAGACAAAAGGAAGTAGGAAGATAGATCCTTCTTAAATGGCAAGGGGATCAAGAGATGGAGGGAGAAATCTAGAATGGAAAGCAAGTATTAAATCAAGAATCCTGGAAACATCCAGCAACAGAAGAGAACTTGATCATTGATATTATGATGATATTGCTGACTAGAAGGAAAGAATAGAAAGTATAGAGTTCCTCAAAGCAGAGAATCAGATACAAGATCCACGCATTAAGCAGGGCCTCAAAGGTTTATACCACAGTGAGATAGTAAACCAAGAAAAACTAAAAATAAATGAAACCAGCAAACAAAAATACTCTATAAAACATGACAGTCAGGAAGTACTTAAGGACAACTTGGATTATGGAAAAAGTTTTCTGAAAACACATTCAACAAGTTGTCCTTCACATAAATATGTAACATAAACTCAGACTACTTGTGCAACTGGAAAAAAATTATCAGTCTTCAAGTTTATTTTTAAGTAGTCACAAATATCTGGTGCTAAAAGGATACAGTTTAGGGCATGGCCAGCTGACTGGACAAGTGGGTGTGAACTATCAGTCATGGAGATCAAGCACACATACACACAAGCCCTGTACCTAGGACCAATCAGAGAGTGTATTCTTCAATTCTTCTTAGTGAGAATGTAAGAAGGTTTTTAATAGGATGACCTAGATCTGACATCAGCCTGAGGATTGGGGTATACAAAAGATGCCACCTTTAAGTTGTGTTCACCGTGCTTTCTCTTTCTTCAGAGGTCTACTATTATACTGCAAGACACTAGCCTATCTTTAATAAATATGTAAAATCTCACTACTTTATTCACTTTTTTTGGACAAGATTTTTGGTTAGAACAACAAGAGCCTTGGAGAACTCTGGAAGGAGTCCACAGTATCCAGAACCCCAATTGCACAAAGCCACCTGGCAAAACAACTAATCTTCCAAAGAAAGAGTCCTTCAATTCAAGACTCAACCTCCTCAAAATAAATACCAATAGAAAACAAGGCAGCATGAGCAGTAAGCAGCAATAAAAATAACAGATAATATCTGAAATCCTTTTGGGTTTAGATAATAAGCTGGGTTTGATATTGGTCCATGTGACTGAAAATACAGTCCAGTATCTAAACCCAAAAGGAACAAACTACGACTTTTTAAAAAGACACAATGAAGGATATTTTAAAACTGAAATAATGAGGAAAATTTTAAATAGAATCAAACTTTTAGGGTAACTCCTAAAATTTAATTTTAAAAATCAATGAAAGATTAGACACAACAGAAAAGCAAAAATTACTTAAGGAAATGGAAGGTAGCAGTAAAGAGATAACATAGCAACATGCTTGTTTAAAAAAGATTGAAAATACAAGAAAAAATTTAAGAGCAAGTATAGACTAAGAAACACCTACCATATGTGTAGACAAAACTCAGAAGAAATGATGGACAATAAATGTAATGTGAGAGAAAGATTATGAGTTCCTTGAGGCCAGCCATGGAGTTGATGTTAACTGGAAAGGAGGTGAAGGACACTTTCTGAGTTTATTGAAATGTTTTGGACCTTTCTTTTAGTAGGGGTATTATAACTATATAAATTTATCAAAATATACCATTAAAATAGGGATGATTTATTGTATACTATTTCACACACACACACACAAAATCTTATAAGTGATGCATGTTTAGGGGAAATCACTAAGTCCAATTTCCAACTGCATGGAGACATCTTTCTTTAAAATTCATCTATGCTACCTGAATTTTCCTATATCTGATGGTTGCTGTTACACAGTGCTGTCTATTCCACTCCTTTGACAGTTCTGTCAGAAAAACTTTCCAAGGAGAATATAAATATACTTTCTTTAAAGGTCATATTTGGTCTATGCTTGGAGCCACCCTCAATCTTCCTTGACAGTCGAAAATTTTAATAAATGCCTATCTTGGAGACAGCACAACACAGGCTTATAATTTAATTTGGGCCATGTCATTATGAGTGATCTAGAGCAAGTTACTTAACCTTTGTAAGTCTCAGTTTCGTCAGCTGTTAAATATTCATAACAATGGCATTAGGAAGATTAGAAGGATTAAGGAGATAATGCATGTAAAGCACTTTACATACTTGTCATAAAACACACACTCAATTATTATTATTAGTTTTTTTTCTCTTTTTATTCCAGCCTAATTAACACCAGGTAACTTAGTCTGTAAGATTTTAAATTACAGAGCACTTTTCCCGAAAAGGCTATAATTTGTTAATGTAATCACAACTTATATGATCATTCATTATTTCTTTAAACATTAAAGGTGCCTTGGGATCTTAATCCATAAAATGCTGACTTAAGAGGTGTTTACTATGTGAGACAAATAGTAAGGATGAAAGGATTAGAAAAGAGAAATTTTAAACTAGTACTTCAATATGGTTTTTACAAACTAAGAAGTATATGAATATAATTGTTCTTGGTTGAATAAAGAAGTGAAAACATAAGACATTAGCTAGATTTTTTAAAATCTAAGCTCCTTTTCTTTCAGGAACTACTTTGAAAATTCACTTTATTATTCAAAATATAAAATATTACATCATTTAAATCTATGTACAATAAGCAAGAACTTCAGTGACTTTTAATCATCATTAAATGATATACAGGCTAAAATATTTAGGGTGGAGGTATAATTATTTCTTCAACTTACCCTAAAATGTACCAAAACCCCCAAGATATATTAATAAATGGGTAGGTGTGTAAATAGGTGATAAATTCACTCAAATGGTTAAAAAATAGAGTTTACTATATGGTTAGACAATTTCATTCTTATATTTATAAAAATTTCCCCATACAAGATAAAAGAGAAATAAAAATATGCCCATACAAAAACTTGAACTTAATGTCCATGGCAGAATTATTTATAGCTAAAAGGAAAAGTAGTGTTCATTCAGCTGAATAGATTAAAAAAAACATATACAATTTTCACACAATAGAATATTCTTCAAAGAAGAAATTATGTATTTTCATATGCTACAACATGGAAGAGCCTTTAATACATTAAGTAAATTAAAACCCTCATACAATAACACATATTAAGTAATTCCACTTATATGAACTGTTCAGAATAAGCAAATCTATAAAGACAAAAAGGAGATTAGTGGCTGCCTATAGCTAGAGGGGGTGGCACTTTCAGGGTGAAAGTTAATGAAAGCAGGTTTTCTATTGAGATTAAATGAAAAAGTTCTAAAATTGATTGTGGTATATATGAACAACTATATTAACATGAAAAATCTATTGAATAGTATACTTTAAAGGATTAAATCTTATAGTGTGTAACCATGTTTCAAGAAAGCTATTTTAAAAATAAGAAAATAACAAGGCAAAGATTTATCCAATCTCTAGTCTCTTCTCTATCCTATACCTTTTTATAGATAAGATCAAAATAGTCTCACTAATTTTTTTCCTTTAATTGTGGTTAATTTTTCTTATATGTTCTTATATTACTGTTTTTTTCATTTTTAAGTACTCTATTTCACTATTGTTCTTGGACTACAATAATTTTTGGGAGTTCCCTGATTTTATTCATTCACTTGACTAATTTATACTGCATGGTGGCTTGATGTTAGACACTGTTAAACACCTAAGGTAGAGAGTCAAAAAAGACCTCATGCCCACCATGAGAAAGTTTACACAGTCTGGTAAGGAAGATAGCTGGATATAATCAACATGTACCAAAATTGAAGCATGCAAATGTGCTTAATGAGAACAGACTTTGCAATTTGATTTAGAGTCAGAGAGCTTGAGTTAAATGAAGTAAGCTTAATAGTTTTGTGATCTTGAACAAGTCATTTATGAACCATGAGTCCCACTATTTTATCTGTAAAATTTAGAGAATGCCAACCACTTCACCAAGTTATTGTGATAATTAAATTCAAACATGACTATGAAATTTTTTGAAGTGCATATGTAGCATACAGTGACATATCAACATTTTAGAAATAATTGTTGCTTTACCTAACTTTCTTTGTCAATTAGTGAAGATAAATGTAGTAATGTACCTAAAAATCTGAGGAAAAATTAAAAATACAATATTTTTCCTGTAACTGAGATAAGAATAAAATTTTAATAGCTTCTGGAAAATAAACCAATTAAAGTGAAATAATTTTAAGGCAGAATGAGGAGATAGACAATAGTATGGCAGATGAGTTAGACCGTGGTTGGGAAAGATAAAGTCTGAACAGAATGGCAAGTATGGTAGAAAATGTGTTGAAAAATATTTTATTGAGGACTACAGAGTTGATGTATAACCTTATTAACGTCATGTATTTTCTTTTAAAGGTGAAAATAAGTCAGTGAGGATAGTATCATCTCCCTGAAAATTCTGAACACAAAGTTTTACAGTATTTCAGATTTGCCACAAATTAAGGTCTAAGCAGCTACATACATAAAGATATGAATAGATGGGCCAGGGGTTTAGCTCAGTGGCACAAACACTTGCCTGGCAAGCATGAGGTCATGAGTTTGATTCTCAGTATCAAAAAAAAAAAAAACCAGATATCAATAGTTTGCTTCCTGATTAACATTTGCTTTTCTACCCAATGATGGCTTCTGGTTAAAAAAAATTTGAATTTTCTATCCATATTTCTCCCATTCTTTAAAAAAATCACTTAGGAATTAAAAAGCTAAAGAATAACCAGTATGGCCGATTAACTAATGGCCAGCTTGTAAGACCCAGCTGAACTGAATCAGCATGGTTCTGTGTGTGGAAGGCCCACCTGAGGGTTGTTGCCAATAGCATAAAAGCAGAACTGGAGGGGAAGATGATATGTTTTGATTCTCCTAGAAAAGCTTATCACACTGGCTTTCTTGATATGAACTCAGCTTTTTTGCATCATCAAAGAATGACTGTGGCTCTCTTTGGGGGAGCTCTGGTTCTTACCTTGCGCATCACTTCCTGGCTCCAGTGTAGAAGTCTCAGCCTGGTGGCATAGAACCTTCATCCTACTGGTGCAGACTTTCTAGCTTCCACCATTGACCTTTGGGCCTTCTCAGTGCAGATTCTTGATACAGACTTGCATAAGATACTGTGGTGGGCTCTAAGCCCTCAGCTGGACTCATGGTAGACATTGCCATGGGCTCTAGGTCTTGTTCAGTACATTACCATTGGATCCATACTCTCAGCTGGATTGTTTTGATCTCTAGTGTATAGACAGATATCTTGCACTGTTTTGCATTTGATTCTTTGGGTGAACATTATAAAATGATCCCATAAATTATGTGTCCTGTATGATACCTATTCCCTTATAAACTCTGACTGTGACAATCAATATATCTATTTTATGTAAAAAATAATAACGGCAAAAATAAATTAATCCTACAGTAACTGGCCATCCCAGTTCTAGTGCTCTTGTGGGATTCACTGAGGTCAGATAAACCAGTCTCCCTACATACAATTCCACACACCATACCCCCCAGCACTCCCCAGAAAATTCTCTCCATGTCCATTTCCATTTCAGAATTTGTTTTCTGGAAAGCCAAGGATATACTGAACCACTACTATGCAATTTCATTGAAACTAAGATATTAGGAACATCACGGATCTCCAGATAATCTAGGACACTAAGCAAGTTGCCAGGTTCTTGTTTAGTTATGATGATCAATAGTACTTGACAACTGAGTAAGTCATGGAAAATCTGGAGACAAGATAGATGTGTGAAAGAAACATTACAGTCATGTTTCTTTTTGATGTCTTAAAGGAAACAGCATGGAAAGCAGTAATTTTTTTTTCAGTACTGGGAATTAGATTTATATATTTTAGACAAGTGATAGGGAAAAAATCAATAGCAAAAGACTATGAAATAAAATTTAATATAAAAGAGTTGGCAAACATAAAATTTTTAATAACTAAAGTGCTAGAATATTAGACCAACTTGGTAATGAAGATCATTTACTCATTTAGTATTATTTAAAATAATTATTATTTAAGTCTAAGCCAGGAGCTATGCTAAGACTGTCATCTGATTTAATCCTCACAATAATACTATGAGGAAGTATTTTCATAACCATTTTACAGAAAAAAATTAAGGGTTAGAAAAACAATTTGTCTAGAGTTACAGACTTCTAATTCTAAATATAGGTTACTATATCTCTATGTAAACATTATACACAGTGTTAGTATCTGACAAGACAAAGGACCTCCTTAAATCAGAGAAGTCTGACTATTTGATATGAAAAAAAAATCATAGAATCTTTTGAGGCCTGCATTGCTATGAGAGTCAAATACAGCTACTAGTGCTTCTTTGTTCCCTAAAGGCATCAACAAGAGAAATGATTGCCAGAGGCCCCTGCTGTCGAAGAAGTATATGTTGTATATTTGTTGTTTAATGGAATAAAAATTTTCAGAATTTAAAGAAACTGAACAGTATTATTCATCTATATGAAGCATTTCTGAGTGACTGTGGACAAATTGGGAACCAAAATAATGCCCCTACAGTCAGTCCCTTCAAAAGGCAAGTCACCTATATCTGGAGAAAGGAAAAGATCAGGAAAGTAGGAATTCAGAAAACAGAAGTTAGTCAGGGTGGGAAGTAACACTTAGATAAAGACTGAATATTAGAAGCTGTTAGAATCAGGACAGATGTGAGGTAATATGGTGAATCATTCAAGCAACACAGAAAAACATCAACAATATCAAGAATAAGAATAAGGTGTTATGTTTGAACAAAGGAAGTCTTTGAAAAAGAATAACTCTCATATGCATGGAATAACCTGACATCTTTTTTATGGAGTCAAGAGAATAGCCCAGATCTATGTTTTGCAGTTTTTTGTGTCAAGACATTATGCACAAATTTTCCATTTGCCTGGGTGCACACATGGTGACTAATGGCCTACTGCATTGCTATTTTTAGCATGAAATATTTTATGTTCTAGTAAGTTAGACTATATCCACAATGTATTGTTGAATAGCAAAGCAACTGTAACTATATATAAGTGTGTGTGTGTGTGTGTGTGTGTGTGTGTGTGTGTGTGTGTGATCAATTTTGCTTGTCAAACTGATTGGATTGGGAAATGTCTAGGAAATTAGTAAAGGAACTTCTGGGACTGTCTGTGGGTATTTTCAGAGAGGGCTATATCATGAAGTTTCCTGTTCCCTTTGCTTCCTGGCTGCCATATATTAAGTAGCTTTCCTCTGTCATCCCCTTCCTTTATGAAGTTTCTTCCTTGGAGTCAGCAAATCACTGACTGAATACCCTGAAACTGCTAGCCAAATTAAACCTCTCCTGCTTCAATGTGTGGATATCAAATATTGTGTCCAGGAACAGGAACGCTAATACAGAGTTGACTCTAATAAAATGGAGTTCATATGTTGCTTATAAAGACTATAAAATTTTTAAAAACATAAAGAGAAGGGTTACAGGGTAGGAAACTTGTCTTTGTTTCAGGGGAAAAAAAAGAAAAGAATGAAGAATATACAGCATTTTTAGAATATCACCCACAATATCATCCTCTAGAAGTAACCTCTATTAATATACATGCAGTCATATTTCTTTCTGATGTCTTAAAGGAAACAGAATGGAAAGCAGTGATTTTTTTTTCAAGTACTAGAGATTAAAACCCAGGTTTTCTATATGTTAGGAAATCTCTCTACCACTAAGTTACAACTTCAGCCCTTTTTAAATCTTATTTTGATGTCTCATTAAGTTGCCCAGGCTGGCCTCAAACTTGTGGTTCATCTGCCTCGGTCTTCCAAGTACTTGGAATCATAGGCATTTACCATCATACTGGACCAGATGGATTTTGAGAAGGAGGTGTGTATTAATATCATCCATTGTTTAGATCTTAGGGTTATATGACCAACACAAGCAAAGTAGTTACATTGCTGTCTTTATTTTTAATGCTAATACATTCTTTGGATATTTGTAAGTTAAGAGATATATCAGGGTATTAACTTAAACATCTAAAAGAAATAAAAGAGTAGAAAAGGAAAAAAAGCAGTTCACAACCTTATGGAATTTTCAAATGTGTTTCAGGGTCTCTTCTTGGGGTGCTTTCAATAATCACTGACATTACTCTGGAAATGGCATGATCTAAAAATGGTGTATTATTCCATGTTAACACAAGCATAATAGGAAAATCATATAAATAAAATGGTAGAATAGGCTTTATGGTAGCCAGATGCAGGTTTTAATGCTGATCTTGCTACTTATTAGTGTTTGTGATCTTAGATTAACTGCCTGAACTTCACTTTCCTTATCTAGTTAACCTGAATAAAAATACCTGCTTTATAGGGTTGCTGGGAGAATTACATGAGATATGGCATAAAAGTAAAAACAATGTCTGGCATACTACAGACATTCAGCAAACAATATTTTATTTCCCATTTTTATAAATCCAACAATTACTATTTATTTAAAATCTCTGTCACTACTGTTGTCACACTTATTTTATAGAAATTACCCAAATTCATAAATAAAAAGCTACCCAAAAAGTGCTGACAACATTTAATATCAAGCACAAAAGGATACAAAATGGATCCATGACATCAAAGTTAAAAGCAGATAAATTTGGACCTATAGAACAGTAAGAAGATAAATTTTTGTTGGTTAAAAGATATAAAAGGCAGCAGGGCAGAGTGGTGCATGCCTATAATTCCAGCGCTATGAAAGGCTGAGGTAGGAAGAGCTGAAGTTCAAGTCCTACCTGGGCCACTTAGTGAGACTCTGTCAGAAAATAACAAATAAATAAAGAGTTAGGGATATAGTTCAATGCAAATACTCTGTGTTAAATCCCAGTACACATCCCTAACCCCATGAAGAAGAGTAGGAAAAGTTGTTATATAAACAAAATACTCATCACCTTGTCTAATGTTCTTTTATTTATGTAAAGACATTTGAAAAAAATACACAAGTATCATTAACACAAGGCACTTTTGGCAAACAGGATTGTGGGTGATATGCTAAAAAAAATGCCACACATTCTCCAAGTTGTTTCATTTTTCTTCTGGCAGAGAAAAACAAATTTTCTCCCCTGTAGGTTTCATCCTTATACATCCTTAGAGTTCGAACATCCTTTGGCCATGTGACTGAGTTCATACAAGGAATGTGGATGAGATTGATATATGTCAATTGTAGACCTACTAATATATAGAACCTTCAACACTTTCTTTTCCCATATTAGTTGCAATATCATAGTGACCTTAAGACTAGAAAATGAGGACGCCATGAAAAAAGTACCCTGGGTCCCTCATGCTTGGATGAGAACCAGAAGACCTGGTCCTCATTTCTGCAAGAGATGAAATGTCTATCTGTCTACAGGTCTACCGCTCAATTCAGATGGAAATGGTGAATCAGCAAAGTGCAGGTCTGTTAGTCCTTGCATCATCAGATTAAAGCTGGTCAATAGTTAACATAGTCAATTGCTGTTCATTGGCTCTGCTGGATGGCACCTTCCAATTCTAGATTGTTCTGGACACTATAGGTCAACTCTACCAGGTGCTGGTCTCTACTGCTGCTGGCTGCAATCTTCTGGTACCAGCTTGTGTGAGATACCATAGGTTGACTCTACTGGGTGCTGATCTCTATTACTGCTAGCTGCCACCTCCTGGTGCAACTTGTATAGGGCATGATGAGTCAGCTCTGCCAGTGCTAGTCTCTGACACTGCAGACTGCAGCCTTTCAGTGCCAGCTTGTGCTGGACACTGTAGGTCAACTGTACCAGAGTCTCTCTTGATTGCTAATCTGTGGAGTTTACTCTGTCCATACTACTTAGCATAAAAATCCCAAGTAGATTTATAAGACTTTTGAAGCCCACTCAATCTGAGAAATAAATCATGATCAGGTTCACAAAGACAGCAAAGTGAGTATTTTAGCAGGTCCTGACAGACTAAAACTCAAGAAGTGACTGAGGTCTGCTTCTATAGCAGCTTGCAGGCATGCTTCAGAGCAGGGCAGGGCTTAAAGCTTGCTGTGAATGTTGGGATTGCAAATAAGGGGCCAGATCCCTTGCTTCCTGATCTTAGCCACTCCAGGGCGTCTTGTCCCCCACTTTTCAAAAAGGCAACAGTCTTCTTTGAAATGGTCTGGGTGGAGGCATACTGTCTATCTGGCTGCACACACATTGAAGTAAAGAACCATGGCCAGAAGGACACTGAAGCAAACTGTCCCAGCCCACTGGGGTATAAGAAGGAGTTAAGAAAAGGGGGAGAAGGGGACAGATGGCTGCAGGCCAAATCACTTCTCTCCTCCCTTCTAACCTGTACAGGGAAAACTGAGAATCAGGCAATTCTCATCTGTCTTAGAACTGCCAATCTGTTAAGCCATGTGTGTTTTAGGATTTATTTGTTGCTTTAGAAGTGATAAAATAACTTCTGTATAGTAATCTTCTTTACTCTTTTCCAAATATCAATAAGGAACATGTTATACTTCTATAACTGGGAGAAAATGATATTTTTGAAATTCATATCTTTTTTCAAGTCAGTAATTATAGTTTGAGAAATTTAGCCTAAGCCAACAAAATAAATGAAAGAAAAAAAAACCCTTATGCATAAAAGTTTTCTGCAATGTTACACATAAAATTTTTAAAAATATCATCCATGCAGAAATGTTTAGTAAGCTATAGCCATCTGATAGAATATTAGACAACTATTAAAACGAAGAATTTCAATGGCATGATCAAAGACATATCATATCACATATAAAAACACAAGAGTAAAAATTGTTCAAATATAGAAAAAGAAAATTTAAGCAATATCAGCATAATTAACATTTATTTATTTATACTTTATACTATTTTCTGATTTTTCTAAAAGAAGATCATAGTGTGATCATATGAAGAAAAAAGTATTCACAAAACAATACCTATATTGTGAGAGAAAGGCACTAGCAATATTACTGATGCTACAAGAGTGTTACCAGGGATATTTATGGACAGTCTGCTAACCTTACCCAGACAAGAAGAAAAAGTCTGACAGTTGTGAGGGAAGTAGTAGTAGTCATGGTGCCCAAGAAGGAGATGGGACACTGAAATGGAGTTACTCCATTAAGTAAATCTCTTCCTGGACAGATACTTTCACTATCTGCAGAATAGTACTAGGCTTGTGAAGAATTCTGAGTCACCAGGAAAGAGAAATTTCAACTGAAAGTAATAGAGGCCAGAGCTAAACATTTGAAAACTCAACAAAAGGATATAGGAGAGGATTCAGGGAATGTCCATAATGTTCTATTTCTTGACAGTTAGATCGTTTCATGTCTTAAATTGTATGTATATGTTTTAGACAATTGTTAGCATGTATGTATATTTAATTTAAATTTTATAAAAATCTCAGTAGCATCCTTTTCCTAAGTGGCACAAGAAGGCAGGATAGAAAAGGAACACTCTCAATGCAGGCCTGAGTATATCCCTAGAGAAACAGTAATCACTCAATGTCTGTATATTGATTTGTAGCTTGCAAAATTCTTCTACATCACATATCTTATTAAGGCTCATGCCACTCAATGAATCAGAAAAGAAACTTTAAATTCATGTCACATCTAGATATCTGTCCACTAAATTCAACACCAAATACCTTGTGGGCTTAAAAGTGAAAGCTACTGAAGTGCAATTGTTTAGTCTTTCTCTAAAATCTTGTTTAACTGAAAGGAATTGAGATTTTGCCTGCTCAGTTCACCTGATCACCTTTGAAGACATTTAACCCTTCCAGAAGTATATTTGCTAAGTGCTCATGATGCAGAATACAAACAGTCAGAATAGGAAGGCATAATTAAGTCCAAAAGCTTAGCCAAAAAAGGAGAAGAGGAGAAAGTATCGACACAGTGAGAAATAAGTCCAATACACTGTAGAAGTGGTTTGGAGGGGAAAGAGAACCACAAAAATTATTCTAGTCCTTGAATTGTATTTCTTTGACCAAGCCATGATTTGGTTCCAAGTTTTCTAGGGGCAACAAATTAATCAATGCCCATTTTTAGCAGCCTCAAGAAAATATACAAAGAATAAGGCTTCTCTCCTGGTCTAAAGGGGTTCACATTTATGTATTTATGTGTGTATTTATGAGGAAAAGTGGACACATAAATAATGAAGGCTCTATGCACTAATCCAGTCTGGGAAAGCTGGGAAAAGCCTCATAAAGAAAGGAGTACTGAGGGCAGGCCTATGAAAATAGACAGGAGTTTGCAAACCAAAACGGGCAGGTAGAATATGGTCTAGAAGGGGCCAGGGATTTAGTTCAGTGGGGCAGCACTGCCTGGCAGCCATGAGGTCCTGAGTTTGAAAAGAAGATGAAGAACAAGAAGAAGAGGAGATGGAGGAAGAAGGTGAGGAGAAAGAGAAGGAGAAAGAAATAAGAATAAGAAGAGGAAAAGAAGAAGAATGATGTGGTCTAGTGAATTTAAGTAGTTCAGAGACATTGAGTATTTAGACAATGTCAGCAGGTGTGGTGTAGATGAAGCATCAGGGGCTTGGACATAAGGAGATAGGGAATGGCAGAGAGTAGTCAGAGATGAAGTGGGGGTCCAGTGGGAATCAGGTACAAACAAAATAAAGGTCTAGACTTTGTCATTTAGGAAACAAAGCTGACACAATGATTTTACATATGTTAATATTAACATAGTGACACTGCAAAAACACAATTACAAAGAGAGAGAAATGGGATAGAGGTGGGGGGGGAATTAGAAACCTGTTACAAATAAATAGCAACAGATAGATGAAGCGGTTTTGGACTTACATGGTTATGGGTTTAAAACTTGCTTTGTAACTTACAGATTATTTGAGAGAAAATAATCTCTCCAAAACTGTTTCCTCTTTTTTAAAATGAAGATAATGATACTTACTTTGCAGGATTAGTGTTATGAAAATTAAATAAGATACTATAGGTGTTTTTTTTTTCATGAAAAACCATTTCTATTTTAGATTATCAGTGCACCAAATAACAATATCAGGTTCTTGAATTCTATCACCTAG
The DNA here is from genome assembly GCA_004027455.1 of Hydrochoerus hydrochaeris. Lineage (NCBI taxonomy): Eukaryota > Metazoa > Chordata > Mammalia > Rodentia > Hydrochaeridae > Hydrochoerus > Hydrochoerus hydrochaeris. Next base: position 143,098 of record PVLA01005368.1, read on the forward strand.
TTATTTTAATTTAAAAAATTAAAAGCAGCTCAACCAACTGTACTAGCATTCATTGTTTAGCTCTTGTTCAGAATCGACGACTTCCAAAGCTGCTGCTATTTCATACCAGTTATAAACAACTGTTTGCCACATTTTCACTGATAACGTTCCGGCCTTCAAGAAAACAAGGAAAAAATTGTTTAATCTTACATCTACCTCTGCTAAGTACCAGACCAAATGGAACAGAATCTTCTAGCTATACAATTTGGTATGAATTTAGATCTCTCTTTTGTCTTAAATTTTATATTACCTCTTTGGTTGTAGTTAAGATCTTTTATTCAAAGATTTTAGATCTTGAAAAATGTATTAAAGAACTATATTAAGTTTCACAGATCCTCTACAGAGTTATAATCTAAATAGCAACAATCTCAGCTGCAAAATGTTTTAAAAAATTCTTTATGGTGAAATCTTGAATGGTCTGTAGAAGAGTCAGATGCCTGCAGTCATTGCCCCCACAATTTAAGTACTATATATGTTGAAAATCAATCACATTTTAAATTATGTATTTGTTTTAGTGGAATAACTTTTGAGATGAACTGTAGGATTGAATGTAATTGTTAACTACTCTTTGTGTGGTGAAGTAAACTGTGTAAATCCTTATACAGTCTTATGGTATCTGCAAAAGTGAAGATTAATCAGTGAAGATTAATAAGGGCCCAATACTTGGAAAAACAATTGGTATCAAACAAAACTGGTATATGATTAGCTTTGGGGCTTCTTCTCAAAGCTTGAAAACACCAACCTCACATTTCACTTGTAAGAAAAATGAGCACTCAATGAGCATTATGGTTTGAAGACACCTGAATCAAAAGAAATAAAACAATTTAAAGCTCTCACTGTGAGCATCTGAGGTGTTCAAAACTTATAAACAGATTTCTTGAAAGATAAGTGCTAAAGAACTTAAAAGGGAAAGATTCTTTAATAAAAGAAAAGTTTCAATGGAATGAATAGTAGAGCTCAAATTGAAAAATAATTGAAGGAAATAAAATAAACAGCTGATTTTTTAAAAATTGTCTACAAGATCATTGAGGAAAATGAAATTTTAGAAAATGAAAATGGAGAATTTAAACACTGTGAAACTTAATATTATTTTTTCAACAGAAATAAGAGGCAAAACAAACTATGAATTTTTCAAATTCCACATAATTCAGAATTATTTTGGGCATTTATGTTGCTTGAAGAAACAATGAAATAAAAACTAAGATTGTTCCAATATGTTGCCTTAAGGCTAAATAGAAAATATTTCTTAATCCAGGACAGCCTCACTGAGTAACTTGGTGTGACATCAGATGTATGTCTGATCCAATATCTGATTACATACAGAATAAATGTTTAAGAAGAAAAGTTACATGGGTCCTGTGAAAAATCACTATTTATAGCGGGAGCTGAGAAATCAGTATCATGGCAATATTAAGATACTATCCACTGTACTCAAGGGGAAAGGAAAAACAGAAGAAAGTCATACACTTACTGCCAAAATTTACTGAATTTTATAATATTCCAGATGCCCTGTTAACTACAGATTCGGTCAGAGAATTGTGGGAAGTATGTGATGGACTACATCCCCAGGGCAGGTCTCTACATCGAAGATTAATTTAAGTAAAATCCACTATAAATCTGTCAAAGACAAAGCAATGTACAAAAGCGTATACATATGATCTCAACAACTTAGAAAGCAATGCATCTAAAAAAGAAAAGAAGGGCACTGGGAAGAATATGTCAAGTCACTAATTGATTCTGTTTTTGATGGTAAAACTGCTTTGTCTTCTACATTCTTCTATGTTCCTCAGTAAACCTGTGGCCAATTTTTATTTTATTCTGTATACTTTTCTAAATATTCCTTATTTTCTACAATGACAAAGCATTAGCAGTAAAAAAAAAAATGTTAAAACTGGAAGGAAGGGAAAATTTTAATTCTAAGAGGGTGAGTCTACAATGTTTTTTAGAATGTGATCAAGTAGTCTGAAAGTTAATAGTATCAAAAGTATACTTAACAGTACAACCAACAACCTAATATTGAAAATACCCATTTTTGGTCTTATCTTTATTTGTTTTTCCTCTGTGCAAACATGATAAAAATGTTCACAGTAATCTCATTCCATAGAAAGTAAATGAATGAGAAAAGGAGAAATCTGCAGTTGGGGAAAGGAAGAGTTTGGGAACTAGTGACCACAAAAAATAAATGAAACTTTCAGATAAATTCTCAAGGGTAGAAATACAACTAAAACTCCACAGCAGAGACAGTACAACTTAAGCTTTCCTCACAATCAGGGAGGAAAGAGTGTAATGGACAGGAGAAAGCAGAGTACAAAGGCTAGAAGGAAACATATAAACTTTGATTTTTTTTCACATAGGATTCACAACATTCCTCAGAAAATTTAATTTAGTTGCCCTGTTCTAGCTTGCTAACCAGAACCAATTTAATTTTAAATCTACACACAGAGCCAAGGGGGATGAAATATTTTGCAATTACTTTTAGCTCCCTGTTGGAAGGCAAAATAAGATTTAACCTGTTCTATTCTGGCTGCAATAAACATCCAGGTTCGTCAAAGGCCTAAATGGCATCATTTAGCTGAGTATTAAAGAATGAAAAACTCCATATTGAAATTACTTGTTTTGTTTAACAACTTAATGGGAGTGAATTTTTAGATTATGACAAATTTCTTTTGATTTATTTGTATAAGGCTTGAAATAATGGTGCAAGAGAGCAGTTTGTTACAGACAGTGTCTAGCCCTTGCTATAAATCTGCCTACTATCACATTCCATTTGACATCTAGTTATGTGATTTTCAAAGAACTATTACTGCATTTAACAAAGAGCAGAAAACTGATACATGACTCTCTTGTTGCTTTTCAGCTACCAGAATCGCATTTCTCAGATATCAGTCTACACAAGTGTTTTTTCAAAATTGTATCCTCTATTTTGACAGATAGGTAAACAAGCTGATAAAATCAAGTGCTTTCAAAAAGAGAAAGTTATAATATTCATGTATATCCTTGCTTGTGACAAGACTTCAAACAGTATCTGTTTCTGCTTACTATCTGCAGAGATTTATTCCAAATAATATAACAAAGTTTGTTTCTTGATTTCTTTCAAAATAAATAGAACCATTAAGCTGGGGGATGTTTATATACCGAGAGGTAGTTAGTTCATTTATTCTGATTAACCTTAACACATAGAGCTGGCCCCTGCCTCTACACATAGCTCAGCCCACAGCTACCTTCAATCAAATTTCTTTTAAAACAGCCCTTTCAACAATACATTGCTATGAACATTTCTAGAACATCTATTCTCACAACCATTTGTTCCTTACCATGTCTCCTACTGTGAGCAAATGAGACTGCTATAGGTCTGACTAATCTGATCTGTCTTTATTAAAAGCAAAACAAAAGACGTGGGGATTGGCAACTTTTCCAGATATGCCAGGGCTTTGATTCTTATTTTGCTGTTGTTGTTATTTGGGGGATGAAAGAAACAGGAAAGGAGGAGGCCAGTGTTTACAAACGTTATACAAGAAGACCAATCCACTCAAGACTATTTTATCACTGTCAATTTGATTGCAGATACTCTCTCATAGTTAATTGTAGTGTCCGTTTGAATAAGAAATGCCTAACAGACTGGTTTAACAGAATTCTGGGTATGTATGGATGACTGACTTACTAAAGATAGAAGAGCACCCTGGATAGAGGTGGCACCAACCAATGAAGAAAGCAGTTTTGTGTCTGTTTCTTTGAAGGAGCTCTAGTCTTTGGTGTTGCCTTAGGATGTCTCTCTCTAGGCTTCAAGCACAGATTCTTCAGCCTCCCAGTGAAGTCCCTTTGGCTTCCATACACAGACTCACAGTGAGCTTCAGGTCTCTGACTTTTGACTAGATACTCTGACCCTCCAGCATATACCTAACCCTTTTGCATTTGTTCACATCTGACTCTGTAGGTAGCCATTGTAAGATATAGATAGATGGATGGATAGATAGATAGATAGACAGACAGACAGACAGATATAATCTGTTTCTCCTGTGATCCATAACTGATATACCTTCTCTATCCCAATTTACTAGTCAGATGAAAATTGGAGGAATTTGTGGAAAAAAATACTAGCCTTCTTAATAAAAACAATTCCTATGAAAAATAAGAACTAAATTACACTTCTATTTATATACATTAAGTATTCAGTAAATATGGTATTCCAGAATTCAATCTTTTATACCATCATCAAGTTTAGAAATTAGTATTACCAGATTCCTAGTTAAGTGGAAAATTTAGCGATATAAATTATATAAAAGCATCTTCAACTGCATGTATTTGAGGGGCTGAGGATAATCCTGAAATATGGTCTCCAAATCAATTGTATGATAGGTCTATTTTAAAGCATTAGCTCTTGCCTTCAAATCCTAACCCCACCAATTATACTTCTCTGAGTATCCAATCCATTATCTTTAAAAGGAGAATAATATTTTCTCCTTCACAGAGCTGTTATGAAGATTATATCATCTAGTTCTGTTTCTTCTTGTATAGTCAGTAGCTAACATCTATTCTTATTATTATTATTATTATTAATTTTCTCAAGACTGTTTTTACTTATGACTAGAACCTGAACAATGCATAAGTAAATGAAGGAAAAAATGAACATCTAGAAACTCTTGTAAAGGAAAGACTAGTAGGCATCTAGCAGGAAAATTTCATTTCCATTTAGTCTTTCTGTTGGCAATAACCACAGAGAATTTTAACAAACAGCAGTCTCGTGTCACTGGGAACCAATAATTGTTCAGGAATATTTTTTTTTATTTAAAGGGATAAAACAGAAAAAGGAGAAAAATATTACAGAATTTCAAAAAAAACATAAACAGTAAGAAATCACTAGTTGATAAATTACATATTGCTCTTTTAGAAATAGTTGTTCAAGTTACAAAATTAAAGCACACAAAATGGACACTCAAGCAGCGAGACTGCAAACAGATCTGTTCAACAATCAAACAAGAACTAAGAAATATGGGTAACAATCCTGCACACATAAATATACATGCAGTTATGTCTTTTATAGCACTTCCTATTTTCTCCTTTTTACAATAGCAATTATACATTTTTTTATTTAAAGAGAAAAAAACAGGAAAAAGGTAGAAATATTACAGAATTTCAAGAAAAGAAGATAAACAATAAGAAATCACTAGTTGATACATTACATATTGTTCTTTTAGAAATAGTTATTCAAGTTACACAATTAAAGCACACAAAGTGGACACTAAAGCAGTGAGAGTGCAAACAGATCTGTTCAACAATCCAACAAGAACCTAGAAATATGGTCATCAATCCCACACATCTAAACATACATGCAGCTATATCTTTTATAGTGCTTCCTATTTCCTCTTTTTTT